>RCUC01101912.1:0-21820 GCA_003697995.1 Taxidea taxus jeffersonii
AGTTAAATCATAGTGAGACTTTGATACTTATTCCTTCTCTTTTTCCTTTCTTCTCTATTTGCCTCCATCCCTTCGCCATTTATTTTCTTTATTTGTAATGAGCATGTGTTCATGTAGGAAGGCAGGTACTCTATTATAACTGATCTTGTACCCAGCATGTTTTCCATTTTCATTTAAAAATTGAAGAAATATGTTTGAATATTATGCCAAGCCATTTTAATGAACATAAAATGAATAAATAATTCTTACAGAAAAGAAAACATCTTGGAGGATCTAGAAAAGCTGAAGTAAATACATGTAAAAAAAGGAGGTTGAATCATTCACCCATCCCACTGCTTAATAACTATTTATTGAGTGCCTACTAATGTCAGAGAGTGTGCTTTGGGATGAGGACACAGTGGTGTTGATTGATAATTGTTTTCCTGATTCTGTGATTCGCATATTGAGAGATATGTACATGAAATGGCTGTGGTTCTACAATATACAGACATATAAATACATAATGTATAAATGTATAAATATATACATAAATGTATAAAAGGAATATGTATATGTGTATTGACTTTTATTTGTCAAGGCAAAGGGACCTGGAGAAGCAATCACAAATCTAGGTAACTGTATTCATCATCTGTTAGAAACATAGTCTTTTTATTGACATTCTAGATGGTAAGAAAATAGAAAATTGTTTTTAATTTAGTCTTCTGTATTGAATTTTTTTTTTTTTTATTTGTCAGAGAAAGAGGGAGAGAGAGCTAGCGAGCACAGGCAGACAAAGTGGCAGGCAGAGGAAGAAGCAGGCTCCCTGCCAAGCAAGGAGCCCGATGTGGGACTCGATCCCAGGACGCTGGGATCATGACCTGAGCCGAAGGCAGCCGATTAACCAACTGAGCCACCCAGGCTTCCCCTGTATTGAATTTTTAAAGAAGCCCACATAGGGGAAGGGAGGGAAAACTGAATGGGAAGTCATCAGAGAGAAACACAAACCAGGAGAGACTCTTAATTCTAGGAAACAAACTGAGGGTTGCTGGAGGGGAGGTGGGTAGGTAAGGGGATGGGGTAACTGGTCGATGGGCATTACGGAGGGCACGTGATGAGTACTGGGTGTTATAGGCAACTGATGAATTATTGAACACTATATCTGAAATTAATGATGTACTATATGTTGGCTAATTGAATTTAAATAAAAAAGATAAAGAAGCCCATCCTCAGCATTTGTTGAGGTATATAAATTCTCATGGCTACTTTGTTTAAAGTTGACTAATTAAGGAACATAAGCATTTTTTTTAAAAGATTTTATTTATTTGACAGATCACAAGTAGGCAGAGAGGCAGGCAGAGAGAGAGGAGGAAGCAGGCTCCACGAGGAGCAGAGAGCCGGATGCGGGGCTCTATCCCAGGACTCTGGGATCATGACCTGAGCCGAAGGCAGAGGCCTTAACCCACTGAGCCACCCAGGCACCCCGAACATAAGCGTTTTTTATCATGAAAAATGCATGTGTGCCTTTCTGTAGAAGGTTTCCAAAATACATATTGGCACCAGATATCTAAAAACAACCGTAAGAGAAGAGGACAATCTTTTTCTCATTACACAGCTACGCAGGCAGCCCAGCAGAGCGTCCCACTGCTACGGAGGTGTGTGCAAAGCCAGGGAAACCTTCTCCAGAGAGACAAAAGTTTTCTTTTCTTCTTGGGAACTACCACAGCGCCTGGGTGGGTCTCTCCACGCCTGCTCTGACGTGGCTTTCTCCAGGGAACACGTGCTCAGAGGCCAGTGAGAGCCCCTGATGTGTAAGAACTTAAGAGAGAGAGAAGCAGAACGAATCTGTAGTACTCTGCACGATAAAATATCTCCCTCCATAGCAGGAAGCAGCCCAGTCAGGGACATGGTCTAATTTTAAATTGAGGTTTTATATTAAGGGACTGTGAATATCAAAATTTAGAGACCACTGACCCTTAGACAGTTTTGATTGCTATGTATAGAGACAGAATCCAAGACTTTCAAAGGAAGCATCCCAAGTAAGTTCCTATGTATTTATTTTTCACATTACCGTGTACTTGAAAATTTTGGAATTGGTATCTTACTGAAAAGATTCTTAGACTGTGTTATTATATTTTTGAGGGGTTTATAAAGTAAGGTGTTTTGCCTGGCAATTCAGTACTCTTCTTAAATGCTTTTTGTACACACACAAAAACCTAAGGATGCTCTAGGACAGTGGTTTTCAAAATGTGGCCTCAAAAAATAGAGGGGGGGGGTGGCCTCCAGGCCAGCAGCATCAGTAGTACTTGGGAACTTGTTCAAAAACGGAATCAGGGGCGCCTGGGTGGCTCAGTGGGTTAAGCCTCTGCCTTCAGCTCAGGTCATGATCTCAGGGTCCTGGCATCGAGCCCTGCATCGGGCTCTCTGCTCGGCAAGAAGCCTGCTTCCCCCTCTCTCTGCCTGACTCTCTGCCTACTTGTGATCTCCCTCTCTCTCAAATAAATAAAATCCTTAAAAACAAAAATGGAATAAGCAGTCTCTGTTGACGAGCCTTTCAGGGGATCTGATGCACGCCCAGTTTAAGAATCAATGCCCTGGGAATTCAGTTATCTGCATCACCTGGCTAAATTAAGGTATTCGGTGACATGGTTTTGGGAAGCAGCTCAGAATTAATCTCCTATCACGTGGTCTTCCTGACTCTCAATCTGAGCTCAGAACTTCCTTCCACATGTATCCATGTGCATATCTCAATCACTGAACTTAAGCACAGCACATTATATACTTTTAAATACATATCTGTGAGCTGATTGTGTTTTATTCAGCTTCATAGCACCAGTGTACCTAGTACAGTGCCTGACACACAGCTAATCCTCAGTAACTGAATGATCAGACCAGGTTCAGGGTTATTGGGCAACCCATTTTGGCTCAGCCACTTATGATTTTTAATCTCAGTATCTCTATCTATAAAATGAGCTAGTAAATGCTTTCTGAGGTATCCATGAAGTTTCAGAATTCCATACTTCCAATAAATTAATTACCCTAATTAATTTGCTCTTTTATTAACTTTCTAGGCGTAAAGAATTTCATTTGTATTCTTGTTAGTTAAAAACTCAAAGCAACATAGCTTTCTGATGGAGGAAGCATAGACACATATGAAGATTTTGGAGGTGACCAGAAACCACTGACAACATCACAAGGAAAACAGTGCTTATTAAACATTTGTTGAGTGAATGAAGGAGACACTCAAGAAGCTTGGGATATCAGGTATCTGTTGTGGGAAACCTTGTTGTGAAGTGGAGATAGCTGCTCCTAATCACAAACAAAGCTAATAAAACCACAGCATTCGTTAGCCAGGAAGTGCCAAGCTCTTCTTATATGCTGATTATGGTTGGCAAATGATCCTCCTGTTTCATCTCCCAAGTGCGACATCTGCTTTTCTCTCTTTAAAACCCACCTTTTGGGGCACCTGGGTGGCTCAGTCGGTGAAGCCTCTGTCTTCAGCTCAGGTCGTGATCTCAGAGTCCTGGGATCGAGCACCGAATCAGGCTCTCTGTTCAGCGGGGAGCCTGCTTCTCCCTCTCTCTCTGCCTGCCTCTCTGCCTACTTGTGATCCACCCCCCGTCAAATAAATAAATAAATAAATCTTAAAAAAAAAATAAAACCCACCTTTTCCTCTATTTTATTTTTATAAACTTACTGTGTGGGGTTAACTAGAAATTTTTAAATGATGATTTACATGACATCTCTGGATGACAAAACTCTTTCAACATATAAGAATGTGACAGATAGTATAAACAAGAAGAAAATGACATGCTTTATAATAATTTGATTCTCTGCATGTTGAGTACTTAGGTACTGAATTATCTGATAAACTGATCTTGCACAGTTGATTAACCCTATATATCCCCTCAACTCTTGTTGAGAAATAACTTATGATTAAACTTGTGTGGCTTTCATTACCCATACCAGAAACCTAGTTAATTTTTAAAAATTTAATTTAGGGCCACCTAGCTGGCTAGTTAATGGAGCATGCAACTCTTATTCTCAGGGTCATGAATTCAAGTCCTGCACTGGGTGTGGAGATTACTTAAAAAAATAACAAAAAGGGATTGAAAAATTTAAAAAAAATTAATTTAAACTCCATGCAAGAATAATAAGAGGAATTGGAAGTTATTAAACCAAGAGGATAATAATGGTACAGAAATGTTCTTACCCTTTCCCCCTCTTTCTTCAATGCTAATGATGCGATGTATAGAATTTGTATTTAAAGAGGTCAAACCACTTGCTAGCCTCCTAACCTTCTCATTAGTATCATCAATTTAGGGGGGTTATACCTTCAACCATGGTGTTTCTTGCTCATGTAAGATTTTCAATCTTGATCTAGAGATTTCCAACTGCTCTGGAGACACCTCAGAAGAATCTGGTAAACCTGGACATAGTTGGCATTTCCCTGTGGTTCTTCAGGTGGTAAATCTCTGATTCCACCCCTCCCATTCTGGCTTATCCTCTGCTATTATCCTAATACATTTTGTGAGCTATAAGCAGAACTGGCTACAGTGGGGCCCAGAGAGTCTGGTGCAAAATGACAACAGCAGAACATTAAACCAAAGTCAAAGCTCTAACAAACACAGGGCCCTGGGTGTATACCACGAGGCAGGTCCTTCCCCTCCTGTGCCAACTAGCTCAGCCAGTGCTTTGTTGTCTTTGTTCAGGCTTCCCAGTAACAATTCATTAGCAGAAAGGGTAGGGTGGGGTGGAGTTCAAAATTCTCGTCTAATTTCCTCATTTAACAGATGATACAACTAAGGTACAGTGAGGTTTATGATTCACACAAAATTAGACAAATAATTTCTGGAAAAGCTTGATGGAGAATTCATATATCCTGACTCTTTTTTTTTAATTTTTAAAGATTTTATTTATTTATTTGTCAGAGAGAGAGCAGGAGCGAGCACAGGCAGAGTGGCAGGCAGAGGCAGAGGGAGAAGCAGGCTCCCTGCCGAGCAAGGAGCCTGATGTGGGACCCGATTCCAGGACGGTGGGATCATGACCTGAGCTGAAGGCAGCCGCTTAACCAACTGAGCCACTCAGGCATCCCCATATATCCTGACTCTTAACCCACTACTTTTTCCACTGTATCACAGTGACTCAATATGTGAAAGAGAGAGAACCCAATTTTCTCAGTTTTTCAGTATGCCCAACTGATTTGACATGATTTGAATACATCCTAGATGCTGACAAGGTTGCTGACATAAAATTAGTATGGGGAAAGCCATGGTAAATTCTCACGTCAATATAAATAAAATACAGAATTTTAAACTTTTCTCTTTTTCTCAATTTTTCCTTTCATGTTCCTGCTCTCCATTTTTTTCACTGGGTGATCCACATCCAAGTCTACTGGGGTAAAGTGAAAACATCCAAGTTCTTCAAATTCTCTCCTCAAGATACTTATTTATAATTTCCATTTAATATTTCAGGATTATATTTTCCTATTTTAGATTTTTTTTAGTCGTTTTTCTTTTTTTTTAAGTTTTTTTTTAAGATTTTTAATTTATTTATTAGTTAGAGAGAGAGAGAGAGAGCCAGCACAGGCAGAGAGAGGCAGGCAGAGGCAGAGGGAGAAGCAGGCTCCCTGCCAAGCAAGGAGCCCGATGTGGGACTCGATCCTAGGACGCTGGGATCATGACCTGAGCCGAAGGCAGCCGCTTAACCAACTGAGCCATCCAGGCATCCCTTTAGTCGTGTTTCTAAAGGCACCCAGAAAGGAGTAACTTCATGACACACCTTGCAAAGGTGAATTTTTATTAACTACTATGGTGATAGTAGATAAAAAATGTCTCAAGCTTAACTTGGAACTAGAGACCAAAACAAAACAAAACAAAAAAAAACAACCCAACACCCTTTATTCATGGTTCATTTTGCTCTCCCATTCCACATATTACTTGTTTATCCCGCCACATGCTTAATGATATCCTCCTACATGCGTTCCACTTCTTCAGACTAGATGAAACTGTGTCATCCTGTCATAATACTCCATCCCTCGCAGACCTTTCCAGCACAGCCGTTCCTGCTTTCATCTATCTAAGCTCACAGAGCAAAGAGGATGGGTCAACAAACTCCTCAGTTCACATGGCTGTTTCAAACCAATGTTCCTAAGTCATGCATCATCATTTATTTGTTTATTCATTTATTTATCAACCCATTTGTCAACCATCAAGGTTGTATCAACACCGTGCCCCTTGAGAGAGACTACGGAGAAAAGCAAACTTAACTTCTACCTTCCAAAAACCTCCAGTATGCAAGTGTAATTTTTTAGCCTCGGTCATCCATGTTTGCCATCATGTTTGAACACACTACTTGCATAGCTCAGGTAAGATGACACTTGTCCCGTAGTCGTGTTTATGCCAGGGCTGTTTATACTATTACTCTGGGAAACTTCATGGCTCAATAGTCCATGCGGGATCCTGGCTTCCAAGGCTTTGAGTCCCTCTAACCACAGAGATGGCCACACTTTGGTACTGGGCCAAACCCACGACACTTCCAGCTCTGCACACCAGCCTTCTGCCCTTTTCCACCATCCCGTTCTTCGTTCCCCCGATGCAGGTTCTTGTTCTTCACTGGGATAACTGGCCCTGACAAGTCTTCCCATCATCAATCACCTGGTCTGCTTGCACGCCTCAGATCACAAGCTCATTTCAGAGCTTGAAATCTTTTCCATCCCCGTCCCTTATTCTTTTTTTTTTTTTTAAGATTTTATTTATTTATTTGACAGACAGAGATCACAAGTAGGCAAAGAGGCAGGCAGAGAGAGGAGGAAGCAGGCTCCCTGCTGAGCAGAGAGCCCGATGTGGGGCTCGATCCCAGGACCCTGAGATCATGACCTGAGCGGAAGGCAGGGGCATTAACCCACTGAGCCACCCAGGCCCCACCCCCACCCCCCTGTTCCTTATTCTTGTATCATTCTTGCCCCGCCAAACGAAAATCCAGCCCAGTTTCCTTGCTCCTAGAGTATCAAAAATGTCTAAAGAAATGTAAATAATTGTAACAGACTTGTTTCAGCCCGTGTTATCCAAATAGGATCTTCTTTTGTGGTGGTAATTGAATCTCCATATATTGCCCACAGCAATTACTCTAGATTTCTGTTCTTCAAGAGTCCAACCCTACTCCCTTCTCAGAATTACTGTCAACTGATCATTTCCTACTTACTTTAAAGAATGCAACTCACATGACATGGATTCCCTGAACTACCTTAAATTCAACCAAAATCATTTCTTTTTCTTTTAATCTTATTGCTAATAAGGCTGTGCCTCTGCCTACAGCCAAGACTACTCTCTAAGGCTACTTCCTCCCAGTCTACTGATAACTTACTCCATATTCTTCTACCCAGTCTCCTTTTACATTTGCAGCTTTCTCTATGCCTCACTTTTGCACAGAGCCATATTTAACAAACCTTCTTCCTGAAGAAAACCTTCTCTGAATGTTGCAGTCTCTTAAGACACTTGCTACCCTCGTGTCTCCAATATTTGACCCTACGCTGTCAAAAACCCTCTGCAATATTGAGCATCTTTCACTTGAACCTACACGGCTTGTTTTATTTCAAATAAAACATCTTCATCCACACATTGTTATGATGCTAATATTAATGATGATAATGATGGCTAGCAACAACTGTTTATTATGTCTAACATTGTGCTAAACATTTTACACACATTTCTTATTCATCTACCATTGTTTTATTTATCCAGTTGAAGTCCTTAATGACAGTGACCGTTCATTGTATTTTTCAAATACAAAGAGTCTTAAACTTAATAGGGTCACCCTAAGTGACTATTGATCTGAGTAGCTAATTAGGCTATTAATGATTTTTTGAGTAAAGTTTGCCTTCATGTCATTATGATTTTTTTTTGAAGATTTTATCATTAAATAATCTCTACACCCAAGGTGGGGCTCAAACGTACAATCCTGAGATCAAGAGTTGCATGCTCCACTGACTGACTCATAGGTGGGATTTAAGAAACAAAAGAGAAGATCACAGGGGAAGGGAGGGGAAAATAAAACAAGATGATATCAGAGAAAGAAACAAACCATAAGAGACTTTTAATCATGGGAAACAGACTGAGGGTTACTGGAATGGAGGGGGTAGGGGTATGGGGTAACTGGGTGCTGGACATTTAGGAGGTCATGTGATGCTAAGAGCACTGGGTGTTATATAAGACTGATGAGTCATTGACCTCTACCACTGAAACTAATAATATACCATATGTTAATTAATTGAATTTAAATTAAAAAATTTCACTTGTACATAGGGAATCATTATTTCCACTTTACTGATGTAGAAATGAATTCTTATATACTCGAGTTCATGAACTAGTAATTGGTAAAGGCAAAATTCAAACATTGTTTCTCTGACTCTAGACTAATCTGGAGCATCCCAAACCAACACTTGCCTTTGATGTGTAAAAGCATTCATATATTATTCTGAAAAGATTGGAAACATGTTAAATGAGTACAATTAGAGTCAATATACTTAGTTTTTGGACAATAATTTTATTCTGTTCTGTAAGATTAGGAACTGAGACTTAAATTTTTCCTACCCAGTTTCTAGATATAAGGTTGTAAGGTGCTTTTCTTTTCCCAGCAAAGGAAGGAAAGATGCAGGTGGTTATTAATAGCCCTTTATAAATGGAGCACTAGATTGTCTGTATAAATGTAACTTACACACATTCAAAGAGGAAAATATCAGGGGCCTATTTGGGTCTTGATATGCACGTGGAATGGCATTAATGCTAATGATCACCAAGCACCTAAGATAGACCCTTGTTACTACTAGCACATAGGCTTTATAATGCTCCTAAGTTTTTCCATTTCTCTAATCTTCTTAGAAAATAGTTTTTTTTACCCTCTTAAAAATTCTACACAATAATTTTATTCTGAATTTGAATCTGATTAAAATACAGAAGGTGTAATGTTCCTTATAAAAGGACATTCTTTGTCTTCTGTGTTAAAACATATAATTTCTGGGGCACCTGGGTGGCTCAGCGGGTTAAAGCTGCTGCCTTCGGCTCGGGTCATGATCCCAGGGTCGTGGGATCGAGCCCCGCATCAGGCTCTCTGCTCTGCAGACAGCCTGCTTCCTCCTCTCTCTCTGCCTCTCTGCCTACTTGTGATCTCTGTCTATCAAGTGAATAAATAAAATCTTTAAAAAAAAAGTTTAAAAAAAAACATATAATTTCTTTCATTTTTAAAACATTAAAACCAATGTAGGAACATTAAGTGCAATGTAGAGTGTTGTTAATATAAATCAGGGTTTGCAATACTTCATGTTATAAATCAACTTTGCTGTGCTCCTAATCTAAAACTTTATTGTAAAAAAAAAAAAAAGATGATACGCTATATTGTTGTTCTTTGCCTGTAACAAGTTTATTTCAGGGACTTAAATCCAGGTTTCACTCTCTGAAAATACTGGACTTAATCCCTCCACAGAGAATGTTTTCTTTTATTGTGGCTTCCATTCTCAGAGACTATTTCTTCTTCACCAAATATTCACTCATTCATTCATTCTACTAGTCATAACTCCTACCATGTGAGTTCACTGCTATATTGGGCACTCTGAGGCAGGAAGGAATAGTTTTTTTCTTAAAGCAAATATTTTTGGGACCCTTACTAAAGCTAATATATATATTATTTATTTAATTACCTCAACAATCCTATGAGGTAAATGGCACGATACTCTGCTCCCATTTTAGAGCTCAAGAAATCTCTTGTCCTCCCAAAATTAACTAGGTAATATAGGTGCAAACATTATAAAGAGGAACAATCTGACATGTTAAAATTAGTAGTGTCCACCTGAAGGCTGTGGAATTTCAGAGAAGGAAGAGATTGTCATGATTTGGGGTGTTTTAGGTAGACTACGTTAAGGAAATGGAATTTGAACTGGCCCTGAGGAACAGAAGGGTGAGTAGAATTTGGATAACTAGATGAAAAGGAGTGAGAGATTAGGATCTCAAGGAACAGCATAGGCAGAGATTCAGAATTTGGTATAAATGTGATTCTTTTTTGATATTACCAGGGGATCTGGTCTGACGAGAATGGAACACTTTTGATATGAAATGGATGACACTTAATACTGCTCTGAAGGGTGTGGATTTTGCTTATGGTTCCTAAGGGGCAAGTAGGGATTTTAAGAAGGGTATTTGAACAATGAGAAAAGAGTTATAGGATGAATGTGGACTGACCAAATTGAGAAGAACATGAAGGCTAGAGACCAGTCAAATGTAACTGAATTTTTCTCATTTGGGAGGTTAATGAGAGATGAAAATGTCTGGTTGATTATTTCACACCAGGTATCAAAATATGTCAACTTGGAAATATGAAAGGGAAGTCCACTTGTTTGTCTCTCATTCACTCCCTCAATTTCTTTAAAAACTCTTTGTGACATAGACCATTCTAGGATCTATAGTGATCAAGTGACCAAAACCCCATACCATTTCTGTTCTCAAGTAGCTTACAATCTAGTGGGGAGAAACATACCTGCAGGCAACTAAGTATAGTACGAGAGAAAACTTAAAAATTCTATAAGAAGACCCTCAAAGGAATGAGTAGTTAATCTTGAGTGGGAGACTCTAAGATGACTTCCTGGTGGAGATGGCTTTTAAGAATGGGTATGATTCTGTCAGACTAAAAAGGGTTTCTGGTTGATGGAACATCATAAGCAAAGGCAAAGGAGTATAAATGATAATCAGTCATTCAGAGTTGAGATATATACTAGGAAGTGACAGTAAAGGCAAGATGGTGTTAGATCATGAAGATGCCAACCCAACTCAAATGTCAATTCTTTCAGAAGCACTGGAGAACCATAGGAGGTTGAATGGGAGATGAGTTACAATTATTCATGGATATTCCCAAGTGCTAGGAAAACAACTTCTAACTAACTTTGGTAATGTGAAGAGTGAATTAAAGAAATTAGGGATTGAAATGGGGCTGGTTAACAAGGTATCATAATAGCTTGAATGAAAGATGAGGATTTAAATCAGGATAGTGCAAAAAATGATGGGGAGAAAGAAAGGTGATATATGCTATTTGAGATAGTAGAATTCATAGTAGTTGATGACTAATTAGATAAAGTATATAGGAATCAAAGATGATGTCATAGTTTCTAGCAGGACAGCTCCTCAGAGTGGTAAAAAACCTTCTGAGGTGAAAGGTTTGTCAAATAATTTAGCTTTTATTTCCAAATCTGTCACCAGTTAGCTATGTGGCATTTTTTAACTACTGTTTCCTCAACTATCAAAATACAATTAATAAATTGTTCTGTAGTATAACTTTCAGTTTTAAAATTCTGTGATTCAATTCAACTAAAACTCTTCCCATTGCGTCTTGTAGCTTTAAACTCAGCAGAATACACTAGGAAGAAGATACATTTAGATTCTAAAAGTCTATTCTATTTATCTAGATAAAATTAATTAATTTTTGCTATTTAATGTGTGGAGCTGAGAAGGAAATTCAGAGGTTTTTACTTACTTTTAGTTAGGAATGAAATGTGTGTTGAATATTCAGTAAGAAGTATTAGAGACAGTGTCTTTGTCTTTCCTTCACAACTTATTCCCATTAATAATAATACTTTTTATCAGAAAATTTGCTTAACCTGTTTAGAATTTATCTATTTCAATATCTATTGGTTCTTTTTTTTTTAAGATTTTATTTATTTATTTGGCACAGAAAGAGATCACAAGTAGGCAGAGAGGCAGGCAGAGAGTGGGAAGCAGGCTCCCTACTGAACATAGAACCCGATGCGAGACTCAATCCCAGGACCCTGAGATCATGACCTGAGCTGAAGGCAGAGGTTTAACCCCCTGAGCCACCCAAATACCCTCTACTGGTTCTGTTTTGATTAGAAAAGAAAAATGGTATCTGATAGTAAATTAATTCCATATTTATTCATTAAAAATATATTTAGAGCCTATTAATTTTAAGGCACTTCTAAATATAGAGAACAAATTGATGGTTACCAGAGAGGAAGTGGATTGAGGGGTTGGGTGACATAGGTTGGGGATTAAGAGTGTATTTATTTTGGGGCACCTGGGTGGCTCAGTGGGTTAAAGCCTCTGCCTTCAGCTCAGGTCATCTCAGCGTCCTGGGATCCAGCCCTGCATTGCTCTCTGCTCAGCGGGGAGCCTGCTTTCCCCTCCACCTCTCTGCCTGCCTCTGCCTGCTTGTGATCTCTGTCTGTCAAATAAATCAATAAACTCTTTTAAAAAAAAGAGTGTATTTATTTTGATGAGTACTGAGTAATGTATAGAATTGTTGAATCACTATATTGTACACCTAAAACTAATATGACCTTGTACATTAAAAAACAACTACAATAATTTTTTTAAAAATTAAAAAATAAGATTGAAGTGAAGTTAAAAAAAAATTAAGGTACTCTTATAGGCAATATGGCAGCCTAAGAAACAATCCATGCCCTGAGTTTGCAATCTAATTTGGAAAGGACAGCACATTAATTAACAACAACATACTACAGAATTTATGACAAGGTTAGGTGTTTCGTTAAATTAGCATTCACTGGAAGAAGGTATCAGTGTAGATGGGATGGCTAGAGAAGGTCAGCCAATAGCTGGACCATTAATAAGCAATTTCAACCAGAAAGATGACTTATTTCAGTTCCCCATGTACTTAGCAACTGAAAAGCTTCTGGGATAAGAAGCAGCAACTTGCAGTTGTAAAGAAATATGTATTTATTCTCTAAAAGAGCAGAGTTATAAACTGAGGATCACCAGTAAGTTCCTAATTACCAAGTCCAATGTATTCGTTCAGCATTTTTTCCATTGCAGTTATCTGAATCTTTGATTGAATTGACCATTCGCTACTTTTTGAAACTTTCTTTCTTTGCCTTGTGGTTGTTTAGGTTTTTTTTTCTTCCTCTCTATCTTAATCTTTTTTCTTTCAGTGAATTTGATTTTTCTCCCCACCCCACCAAGAGCCCTGGCCTCAGCTTTCTACTTGTTTCGATAAATACACTCCCAGTGGTTAATGTCATGGTCCCATGATGTTAAATACTATCAGAATATATTTGCATCACTCTCAAATCTATGTCTTCAGCCCTGACTTCCTGTGTTTCAATTCCTCATTTCCGATGGACATTCTTTTAGTCACATCCATATATAACTTTTATATGAAAATACTTCTGTCTAAAGACTAGCTCAAGGTCTTCTCAAAATTGGATCCTCCTTCTTTTTATCTAGAAATAGCAAGTACTGCCATGTTTTAAACATGCAGATATATAATCCTGAAGCCATTTTGATTCCTTCACCCAGAGATTCAACTGATTGTTAAGAAATCATGTTGCTAATTTCACCACTATCACCACCCTAAGACAAGCATTTTATCACTTCACACCTGAGTGACTACAATGACTTCCAGTTGGTCTTTTAAAGTCTGGTTTTCCCCCACAAAAATCACGGTAGTATAACATGACACAAATTCTTTGGTCTAGTGTTTAACATCCTCCATCAGCTGGCTTCAACTTAACTGTCCAGCCTCATTTCCCATGAATTACCTCCTAGGATCTTCTGATTCAGGAGAAGCCTTTACTCACTATCTTCTCTACAGATTTCACAATGTCTTTTGTTGGCCTACACATTCTTCTACTAGGAAATACTTCCTCACTCCTTCATGACCACTGAGAATATCCTTAGTTCACATTTCACCTCTGTCATGGAGCTTTTCCTGAATACTAACCCCACAAGATCTCTCCTACCTTTGTAATTTGAAATAACTATAATTCCTTCTATTTGTTGTGTATCGGCCACCTTTTTCTTATTGTTCTTTGTTTTTTCTTTTTTTTTTAAAGATTTTATTAATTTATTTGACAGAGAGAGACACAGCGAGAGAGGGAACACAAGCAGGGGGGGTGAGAGAAGTAGGCTTCCCGCTGAGCAAGAAGCCCGACCAGGGCTCCATCCCAGGACGCTGGCTGGGATCATGATCCAAGCCAAAGGCAGATGCCTAACTGACTGAGCCACCCAGGTGCCCCTTCTTTGTTTTTTTCTTGTATTTTAGTCTCCTCTTCCAAATTAAATAATAACCATGTCTTAAACTTCCTGGCCCATCTTCCACCACAAGTGTACCAACGGTGTGCATAGAAGATTCTCAAAGAATACTTACTCGTTTATTTATTGACTGAATACACATAAACTATAAGCAGTAGTAAGTAGTATTAGAAAAAGGGATCTTAAAGTCAGTGAAAGCACATTTTCAGAATTGATTTTTAAATTTTTTGTAAGGAATAATTTTTAATTAATTTAGAATTCAAGTGTATAAAATAGCTAATAAATTGTCACTTTGTGGGATAAATTAATTTTTGTGACACTTTTAATGTCTATGAGGTTAATAAGAATTACCATTTATTTATGTTTGAACTTGAAATTTAACATTCACCTTTAAAAAACCACGAAGCCATTTTTGATACAATGAGTTGGGACATTATAGGAAGTATCAAATGTATGCTATTTCTTTATTATTGTCTTTTTTTTTTTTAAGATTTTATTTATTTATTTGACAGGCAGAGATCACAAGTAGGCAGAGAGGCAGAGAGAGAGAGAGGAGGAAGCAGGCTGTCCGCAGAGCAGAGAGCCCGATATGGGGCTCGATCCCACGACCCTGGGATCATGACCCGAGCCGAAGGCAGCGGCCTTAACCCACTGAGCCACCCAGGTGCCCCTATTATTGTCTTTTTACATGAAGTTATTTTGGCTTGTTGGTACCCCCTGCCACATAGATGATTAAACCTGGAAATATTCTTAAGAAGCAATTAGTGTGATCTATTTATTTTTCATGTGGGGATACTAAGTTCCAAGGAGAGTAACTGATATTCCCAAGGTTACAATCTGGTTATTGCCAGAGCTATACCTGAAAACCAGGATTAATCTTTCTGAATTCTATACCTTTTCCCTACTCCTATATTGCACAGTTTCATTTTTGTACCTTAAATTGACATATTCAAATGAGAGAAAAATTACAACAGTTGTCCATTATTTCTCTTATTTTACACCCAAGAAAGTGAATTAGTGCCTTGTAAGTTATTAATAAGGACATTCTAAATAGAAGCACAGCATGAGCAGTTTATTATGATGTGTATCAACACAAGGGAGATATGACTATCATCTGAATTATTCACATTTCTAAAACTTCATAAAACTGTGACTTTTTTTCTCATTGGTGACTTGAGCAGATATACATCTGTGATTTTTTTGTTTCGTTTTGTTTTGGAAGATAACCTTATACTGGGTACCAGGTAAATATTTGTGATAGCCATGTGAAGGATTATTTATAACACCAAAAATAATTGGCCTTATCCAGAAAAAGAGAGATAAACATAGTGAGTTGATGTACATTTGTACTGGTGGCGTGAGAATGTGAGGGCAGGCATCATTCAGTGTTGGGAGAGGAACATAGAATGTCACAAGTGTCCTGAAATCCCATTCCACAGCAGTAGCAGACTAAGAAGAAAATACTGCTTACCACTTTCCTACTGTAATTTTTTTGGCTTCAATAAAAAGAAGTGAAATTGTCAATTTTCCCTAAAACTTCTGCCTGGAAAACGTTATTTAGAGGAGGCAGAGGGTACCAAGAATTAAAAGTGAAGAAAGAATACAAAGGAGCTCAGATGATCAATTTTTGTGAGGAATGTTCATGGAAATTTGGTTTGTCTTCCTGAAAAAACATTTACAATCGAAATTAAAGCATATCATTTGAATTCTCAATGACTACTATCAAGCAGTAGCCAGGAGAGGCATATTACATTCTAATTTTGAGATTATTCATGCAGTCTTTTAAAATAAAAATTACTACCAGAAATTTGCCCAACTCATGTGTTTAAAAAAAATTTATGTATCCAGTTCAGTTTTCTTAACACTCACAGGCAAATCAGGGGTTTAAGAATGAAAGGTATTTGCTGAGAAAAAGAAAATACATAAATAAAGTAAAATACAATAAAGAGAACTCCGATTTGAGACAAAATCAGGAAACTTGTAATGTCTGACTTAATCGCTAAGTCATGGAGCTACAGATGGATGGGCCAGAATTTCTCCTCCTGACTCACTAAGTCGGCATGACTCGGGCAAGGATGATCTTGGCGTGGAAAACACAGCTTACCTGTACCATTGTTAACTGTGGTCTGGATCGTGGCTTCTGGCCCCATAGTGTCATAGTCTTCCTTCATTTCTTCTGTGGGGGAAAATTATCTTTAGCATTTGAAAACTGTAGAAAGGCTTACTATACTAAGCATGCCAACCACAGGAACAAGGAAGATTCTTTTAAAGGAAACAGAGAATAGGCTTGTTGTAACCCTCTAAACAATAACTTTGTTCAGGCAATTGAATGACTCCAATAGTGCTAGCTACACAAGAACTTATTTACTTTAAGCATTACTGCAAGCTGTGAAAAACAGAGGTGCTTATTTGGGACAAACGAAGGGCTTTTCTTCCGGTGGCTGTTCTAGTGACAAACAGGGGGAAAGATATTATTTTTTCAATACGAGTCAAAAGCAACTAAGTATTTGTACTTAGGGAGAGGCCTGCCAGCTGCTGGGTCTCTGGTAACTCGGGGTGATTAGTGGCCAGTGAGCATTTCATGCTTTTTCCCCCCTTGGAGGAGCTACGATGGGGCTAATCTCTGCAGGCATTTTTTTTTAATCTTAATTCTACATATCAAATCTTGAAATTCCCAGTTTATAAAATAAGCACCCCACAGGTATTTGAAAACACCTGTTTCACTGGTTTATGTGAACTTCTAAAACATACTTTCCCTACAACTCCATAAAGATCTTTCTTCCTTATCATTTATGCTCCAGCATATAACTGTAGCCATTTTCTGAAGACAAATATAGAGAGGTAAACAAGAGCTCAAGGTGGTGAGGAAGATGAAAATATGTGACACTGAGGTTGAAGATTCATAGGTGAAAAAAGGTTATTTCCCAGAATTGCAATGTTTTAAATTATGGAGAATTTGAAAAACAGGAGAGCTCTTGAATTTTCTGTCTCCCAAATTACAGAATATGTGAGAGGGCAGAGAAGGACAGCTGACAGTTAAAAATGCTTTGAGTAAATAAGTTAAACACGGACTTTAAAAATCGTATTTTTACAATAACCATACTAATGAGAACCAACCATGATCCAGGATAAATATCTCTCTGATTATCATCTTGCTTAAAATAAGAGAAACTTTATAAATAGGACTCTGTAAATTCCCAAATTTATCCTGACCATTCTTTGCTAATCTCATTCTAGTCATAATTATCTGGTAGAAAAAACAGGTTCTAGCAAATGGTACAGCAAAATTAAAATATATGATTTACAAGTACTATCCTGCAGCCTATCTGTTTATGTTATCAGAACTAAAAAAGCCCGAGCCTCTTAAGGTAAAATACACAGATATAAATAGATGCTAATTTAATGCTACTACCCATAACAGTCAGATGATTTGAATGGTATTTGTTTAAACCGTACAGCTGCTTTAAATTTGTTTCTGGCCCGGACTTCTCTCTTACTTAAGGAATATTTTCACAGGGACACTTTGCATAAAACATTTAGAAGTTCAATATATAGCAATATTGTATTGTCAATTGTAATAATCGATCGGTTGAAAGGCTCCCTCATCTGATATTTTTATCAGTCTCTAGAAGGAATTAAATTAAGGTATTTCTGAGAAGTTCAGTACTGGCTATAAATATAGCTTTTGTGTCTTTCTTCCTCGCTCATCTCATGTGATTTCTGGTAGCCAAGAGTCAGAAGAATCATAAGTTTTCCATCTGAAAGATCAAGTCACTGAGGGGAAAACAGTTAACAGCACTTTTTTTTTTTTTTTTGCATAATAGTGGTAATGTTCAAGATTTCTGCTGTACTTCCTTCCTCATTGTCATTTTCTTATGAAAAAGTAAAGAGAAGTTACAGTAGATGGTTGCTTCCCAAATTATTAAATGCTAGGTATACAAATGTGTAGTTGGCACTCTGTGTGGATTGCACTCTGTGGTAATACCTTAGCTAGAACCCTCTTTTACCAAAGATTATGCAAGTGAGATGGTGTCACTTTTACCTAGAATGTACTTGGCTTCAATTTACTGAGCACCAACCTTTCCTTTTTTTGAACTTTAGGCTCAATTTATTAAAATGAAACACTAATCCTTTTCAGGTTTGTATGTGAAATACTGTGTATATGTCTATTTAATTACTTTCCTGCAAATCCATATTCAGAAGGACATAATAATCCATAGATTAAGACCATCTCCTCCAAATTACAGGCAACCCTGGCTGTGCTCTGCCTCTCGCCTAACCTTAAACATTTTCCGAGACAACTCTGACTCAGCACACTGGGTCTAAAACCACATAGTATATTTGTTTTTAAAACACTTGTAAAAGTTTGCATTTTCCAGTCACCCTTGGGATGAAGGTTTGTAAAAATAAAGAACACTTTCTTCCTTAAGATGAAGAATCCTTGAATAAGCAGAAAGAGGCCAAGATGCAGGTGATTTATTTAAGTCTGTGTCAATGATAATGATGTCATGGTTTCCAGCACACTGTGTCCACCCCATTGTGGGACGAAAGAATGTCAAGGACAATTCTAAACACAAAACTTTGATTGTGCTGGAACCGGAAAGGCACAGTAAGAGCTCCACCGCACTCTTCAGTTGAAAACCTGCATCCTGCAGACAAACTACAGAATGCATGTGAGAGAGAGCAAAGGAGAGGGGGCTTATCTCAGAGCCAAGCTATGTGCTGGGGTATGATGGTAGACAGCCAGGCACCAGGGATAAAACACTACTAAATAAAACAGCACCAGAATTAGAATTATTGTCTATATTGTGTGTTTTGAACAATAAATAAGAAAAATATTTTATCAGAAGAAAAATGTGTTATCTGAGAGTCAGGATAAACAATGAGTAGCTTTTTAAGACCAATTTCTTTTCATTAGACATCAAGGCACCACATCAGAGCACTTTTGGAACAATAAAAAAAGAACAATAAATCATTACTAATCATTAGAACTAGACAGGTAATAGCCGGGTAACTTTCTGGGTCCAAATAGCCAAATGAGATTAGGGATTTACATTTTATTTAATTATCGTGACTCCAGAATGCTAGTTTATTTACCATAAAGGTAAGAGCAAAGAACAGCCTGTTCATTTGTATCACAGGCACCATTAACTACAGGTGATAACAGGGTCTGTAATGCACTCGTATGGATTATTGTGTATTAAACATTTAGAATTATGATCCATGACCAGCACAAAAAGCTGCCATGATCACAAACTCCTACAGTTTGACATTACTGTTTTGGCTGTTTTTCAATTATTGATCTTAATTTTTTAAAATTAAACTTTTCTTTTTTAGAAGTTTGGGGTCGTACATTTGTTATATCGTTATTAATTATTCCTTTAAGGGTGGAAATTCTAGTAATTGGTCCTTACCCTTGATTTCTAGATATTAAAATTTAAAGCATCAGAACATTCATTCTTATAGCCCTGCATATCTAGTTCATTAACAAATATGAATAGCTAACACCAGCTCATTTAAATAGTATGTCTTACATGAGTTCTCGCCACACTCTGTTTCTGTCACACTGCTCCCAAGAATCATTGGCTCTTATTATACATGTAAATGGCTATCATAAAAATAAAAATTTCATTTAAGATTGTTAATGACTTCTGCAGCAGTCAGACTTCCTTTAATGATCATCCTCTGCCCCTAATTAAACGTATTTATCTTTCAAGCATCTTTGGCTGAGTTCTCCCTCATAGTTGAAAATCTAAAACCTTAAGTCTTAATGGATATAACGATAAATGTTTATGTGTGGGATTGCTGAGATCCGAGAAACCTTCACCGAAAGCAAAATTGGAAACAGAAAGAATACAAAACTTGGCACGGCAATTTAGGAAAACGAAAAACAAATACACTACACTCAAACTGCCATCGGTCTTTTTTTTTTTTTTTTTTCACATTTAATTTTCTTTAGGAGTGGAAGTGCTTTTATTATCCTCCTTCCAGTATACCGAACAATTACCCTGCCTAGGTTTGAGGCTTTATAGTCTGCAACATCACAATGGCATATAGGTAGACTCTTGTTCTTACTTCCCTTCCCACCCACTTCACCTATTTATAAAAATGCTATTGTTATTTATATCATTAGAGGGAAAAAAGGGGGGATAAATCATGACAGCTCTCATTGGGTCTTGGGAATAGAGATTTAAGGAGACGCTCTGGTTTCAACTGGAAGAGTCATTAATTTTTTCTTTTTTTTGCAAGCCACCTCACCAAGAAGAGAGGGGCAGAGGGAGTTTATGGGAATAAGATTAATTCTCTTTGATTTTGCTAATCATTCCATACCTTAGTGATGTTCCATCCTAAGTGAATTTTAGACCAAGACATTTCCATATGCTGAGTGGCATGTGAAGTTTTGGGTTGAGCGTAATTTATCTCATTTTTATGATAGTTGTCCTTGGATCGGTTTTACTTCCCCAGAGAGTCCCACCAAACAGCAGGAATCATTATCAAGTACTTAACTGTTAAATAATAAGAAAGCTACCTGACCAGGTGAAAGTGTGAAATCACATTCACACTTAACAAAGGGGAATGATTAGATGGTTGAATTACAATAGAAGGTGTCAGACAGACAGAGAAACTACATTAAATTGACAGTTACTTGTCTGTATTGTTATATAACTTCCAAATCGACGTTAGCTGGGCGTTTTACATTTGCTTCCATTTTGTCCCGAAAGCCCAGAGCTTGCTCACGTCATCTAAACTGCACATTGTAACTGGGGTACAAAGATTTCCTGTTGTGTGTTTAAAAAGTAGTTCATGTGCAACTTGCACCCAGATGGAAACATCATCTCTCCTTAAGATGTTAGGGCTATAATGTGATAACGCTACGGTCACTTCATCATCTGTCACAAGCTTCGGTATCTCTATTCTGCAAAGAAATATTTTAACGATTCGGTCGTGGACGTTCCACTAGGTAGTCAAGATTAGTTTAAGATGGCACAGGAAGGGGCCAAGTGGCCACAGACACTTACCTGGACCATCGACAGAGGCTTGCAGAATGTCGTTGTTGTGCCAAGTATGTTCCACCCCACCCTCTCTTAGGTCATCTTCCTCTTCTTCCCTTGGCAACAGAGCTTGGCTCACGTGTGGGGAGGACTCATGGTTGGGCACGCTAGCTGGACTCCTCTCCTGGTCCAGAGGGTTAGCAATCCCGTCCTCCTCAGCAATTTGAAGCTTGTCCTCTTCATCTGTTTCTGAACCCGTGTCCACTACATTGTCATAGTTCACCACTGAAGAGAAAGCACAGAACACACACTCTCTAAACACTTTGTTGAAAGATATCAGTCACCCCTAATTGTTTAGTTAAATGGAAAATAATTAATATTTTCATAACTTAATTACTCAGCCATGTCAGGAAAATATAATTAATATCTTTCATGTTTTAGCATTTTTATTCTTATTCAATTACCGCTGCATACTCTTTCTGATTTTAAATAGTTTTTTGTGTTTTTTGCTAAAAAGACAGGAAATCCTAAAAAGCAACGGTAGCACGTATCCTCAGAAATACATCTATATTGCATATGTAAAGAGGCACATGGCAAGTGTACTTTCGATACTCCACACAAACTTATTAAATAGATATGCAATTGACAATTGTATTAGCTTAGTGGCACAGAGTGTGTGCTATAAAATGTTGTACTATAAATACGACATGACTTCACTATATTAGCTGTGGTTTTATTCCTAGAAACCATAGACACACACACACACACACGCACACATGCACGCACACAATGTCCATCTATTTA
>RCUC01101913.1:0-16256 GCA_003697995.1 Taxidea taxus jeffersonii
AATTAAGAGTCTCTTTTGGTTTGTCTCCCTCCCGATCCCATCTTGTTTCATTTTTCCTTTTCCTACCCCCTTAACCCCCACCCCCGCTGCATCTCCACTTCCCCATATCAGGGAGATCAAGTGATAGTTGTCTTTCTCCAGTTGTCATGTCATCAATACTTACCGTTGCTCCTCCTCGCTCATCTTGTTCTTCTCCATAGTCTGCTTCACCTGGCTTTCAATAACCTACCAAGAGCCAAAATCATTTGGGCATGTATAATGGCATGAGACTGACCTTATCTGATAAGAAGATTGAATCAAAATTGAATACCACTTCTAGAGTCGGGCACAACATACTAATGTATACTGTATATAACACAGAGGGATATACACATCCAATTGAAGCAGAATTACAATCTGTTAAGCAGCGAATTGTTAGTGTGTATTCTGGAAGGGTATCCTGAAAGTCATTAGAAAACCAATTCATGATATTCCCTGTTACCAGATAAACTCACTACAACTCACGGTTACATGTGCAAGGGTTAGAGAAAAGGTCAATTCTGATCAGCATATTCAACTATTAAAAAAGAATGTTTATTTTTTTCATTAATACGTTAGCTGACACATGTCCAGTTTTAAGCTAATGTCTGCATAGTAAGATATTCTCAGCATTACAGAAAGTCATCATTTAGAAAAATAATGTATATATTCTTATTTTATTTAGGACAAGAAGCACACACACATCAATAAAGGAAATATTCCTATTGAAAACATTAATTCACAAATACTTACATGCATTTTCTTCCTTAAAATTCTATTTGCTGTTTCCAATTTTATAGCTTCAGTCTGAAGAAGAAATGGTTTTGAAAGTAAGATACTTGGTTAAGGATATTTGCTAAATACTCCCCCCCCCTTTATGGGACAAAAAGTATTATGTAAATGATGTTATTCTAATTTCAAAAGTACCCAAGAGCACATCATTTAAAAAATGGATGAATAAACAAAGCATAATTTGAAGGGCATGTGGCAAAGAGAGATCAGTAGCCTCCTAGATCAAAAACTAGAGGAGATACGGGTTGATATTAGAAAAACCCAGAGAATTTTAAGGAAATTCTAAAGAAGCTCCTTAATTTTTGTAATTAATAACAGACTTTGTTAGGGTGGCTGGATACAGTATAAAATACAAATATCAGGGGCACCTGGGTGGCTCAGTCAGTTAAGCATCTGACTCTTGATTTCCATTCAGGTCAGGATCTCAGAGTCATGGGATGGATCCGCACGCGGGGCTCTGTGCTCAACGTGAAGCCTGCTTCTCCCTCTCCCTCTGCCCCTCCCCCCACTTATGTGCTCTCACTCATTCTCTCTTGTGCTCTCTCTCAAATAAATAAATAAAATCTTAAATAAATAAATAAGAACAGACTGTAAACAAAAAACGGAAGCAAATCTGATGCATTATTTTAAAAGAAAGAGAGAAGTCAAACTAAGTTTAAACCATCACCACCTTCCTATACACTTTATAATTCTGCTTTTAAAAAAAAAGATTTTAAAAAGATAATTCTGGGAAAATACATGTAACTATATAACCATGAGAAGAAGAATCACACGTCACTTATAAACTCTATAACTAAGTGGTAACATTGAGTCAGATCCCACATAAATAAGAATCAGGTCATAACATATAAAAAGCAGGGCCACATGACATTTCAAAACTTAGATTACAATCTACATTACCCTGTTCATCAAAAATTGGTTAGTGATAATTGCTAAAGACTACTTCTAATATAGCAGACTCTCCTTTCTGTGGTAGTAACTGATTTCTATCTCCTAACGTAATTGTACAAGTCACTGAAAATCTGGCTGTGGAGTTTCCGTGTGACACAATGAAAATAATACGGGCTTTGGAGCCCAAAAGTATTAAGTTTCAACCCCAGCTTTGCCACCTGTAAACTGTGTCACCTTGGGCAGGTTATTGAAACCCTCTGAGCTTCGACTCAATCTAATTAGTACATATTAGATACTAAACGTTGGCTGTCGTGACTCTTATGAGAAGCATTTTCAAAATTGATCAACTTTAAGAGACATCAGTTGACCTGAAGGAGATCCAATTGGAACCTTTACAGAACTCTACAGGATTTTTATCACCTTTATTTTTGTTGTTTTAGCTAGACATATTAATTATTCTAATCATTTGTTATAAATGTTTTGTAACAAAAATATATTTGGACCAATTTTTCCATTATTGTTTACCCAGCTGCAAAATGAAATTGCTTCATGTGTTTGCCAACATCTTCCAGCAAAAGAGCAATGTAAACACTGAAATAAATAAATTACATACCTCTATGCTTTTAATCCTACTTTCAGTGATATGTGAAATTCCCGTATGAAGCAAAGTTGCTCTGATTTCCCTTTCAAGAGCTTGAATTTCATCCCATTTGTTAAGTATTTCACACCTCTTTTTTTCGACCTTCTCAATAAGAGTGAGGTGATCTTCATCCATTACATCTTTCTTAGATAATTCTGGAAGCATTTTTAAAAGCAAAGTAGTACTGTTTGTTACATCATCTCTTATTAATGGTATTATGCATTACTAATGGTATTATGTATGTTATATATAGCTATAAAATCTAATGTAACTCAAGCTCCAAGCACATCAATAAAAATGTATGGTCCAAGAATGGGGATATTCTTCCTCTAATTTATTTATACAATCAACAAGTATTTATTGGGTGCCCAATTTGAGCACCCAGCATAATGTGAGGAAGGTGCAAGGATGACTTTGCAGGAGAAGTGTCATAAAGTTGAGACCCAAAGGGTGAAAAGGCGTTAGACAAGGGAAGGGGATAATGAATGGGGCAGAAGAGCAGGCTCGGTACGTTTCAGGGGGAAAAAATATGATATAATAGGGTGGGAACATTGAGGGCCAGGGAGTGACATCTATGAATACTAGAAAGGAAGCAGGGGGACATCTGAAAAGATCTTATAACCTATGTTAGGAAATTAGTCAATGTCGAAGGCTTTTAAGGTGGGGTCAGCACACACAGTGGTCTTTCTCCAATACCAAAAGTAGATGAGAAAGGGTGAAGCTGGAACAGGATGACCAGTCAGAAAGCTACTACATTCATCCAAGCAAAATCAGGTCAGGATAGTGCCTGTGGCATAAAGAGAAGTGGAGAGATACAATAAAGATTTGGGGAACGGGAACAAGGAGGGCTTGGTAACTGACTGGATCCAGATGCAGAGGACAGGTAGGTATCAAAATAACACCTAGGGGGATGCCTCGGTGGCTCAGTTGGTTAAGCCTCTGTCTTCAGCTCGGGTCATGATCCCAGGGTCCTGGGATTGAGTCCCGCATCAGGCTCCTTGCTCGGCAGGGGGCCTGCTTCTCCCTCTGCCTCTGCCTGCTTGTTGTCTCTCCCTCTCTCTCTCTCTCTCCGACAAATAAATAAATAATAAATAAAATATTTTTAAAAAATAAAAAATAAAATAAAATAAAAATAAACCTAGGTTTCAGCTTTGCTACAGCTAGGAACAGAGGCAATAGAAAGGGTGTTCAATGCAGCACAGACGTAAGAGAGCTGGGTTCGAATCTCACCTGGACCACTAACTACAAGGTGTGTTGAAGTGATGGAAAGGTTGGAGGGGGATTTCTGCCACAGGCTTTCTGACTCGATTTCCATGTGTCTGGTGATGACATTCACTGAAACAGAGAGTTTAATCTGGGATGTGCTGAATTGAGGCGTCTATGGGATACTCAAATGGCCATATCCAGTAAGTAATTAGATATAGGGATTTCAAGCCTAAAAAAGAGATTTGGGCAGGAAAAAGATTTGGAATGAAAGATGTGTGCGTTGAACCAAAGACATGTTGGGTTCCAACCAATGTCAATATTGAATGGTTCAGAAAGGTGATGGAAACATTAAGAGTAACTCACTGCTGAAGGAACTTCATCATCAAACAGCACAGTTAGATTCTGACTACAGTGGTAAGACAATTTCCTTGAGAAAGAATAACTAATCCTTTTTGGTAGGAAAAAAAGCAATTCAAAGAGTGATAACATTTACCCATACATGGTGAACAACACAGAAACCACTGCCATCATTCAAATTTGCCAAATTCGGAAGAAGAGAAAACTTTGAAGATGAGTTTTGAAATTTGGGGGAATTAGCTAAGCAGATACAAAATGAACTAAACAAGGAAGGAGAAACAGCCAGGGTTAAGCTTCTACACAAAAATAAACTATGAAGTCTGATCCCCACTTTAACCTAAGCAGAAGGATTTAACCTACAACAATTACCAGGGGACACAGGAGCCAAAAGGAGTGAAAGACCACTTCAACGACCCAACAGTTGTTACCCCTTTTCTACCAAAAGAGGAAGGTGAAGGAGGCATCTGGGTGCCTCTGTCAGTTAAGCATTTGCCTTTGGTTCAGGTCATGATCCCAGAGTCCTGATACCGAGTCCTGCATCAGGCCCCCTGCTCTGCGTGGGGTCTGCTTGTCCTTTCCCTCTCCTCTCACTAATTCTCTCTCTCTCTCTCTCATAAATAAATAAATAAATAAAATATTAAAAAAGAGAAAGAGAGAAAAAGACTGAGGTACCAGAAGGGGCAAGTTCCACAGAAAATAAATACATACAGAGGCTCCTGAATTAGAAAGCTTTAGGAAAAGAATAAAGGAAGATGAACACAAGCCACCAGATTTCTTCAATAGCACTGGAAAAAATGTCAGAAACAGCTAGAATCAACTATTAAGAAACATTTACTACAGTTCTAGAAATTAGCAATGTCTTCTTGCTTATTGTTTTTGAATCACTGATGTTTTATCCTGTTAGCAGTTAGCAATGAAGATCTTAAATCTAAAAGACAAATGGGACAAATACCATATGATTCCACTCATAAATGGAATCTTAAAAAAAAAAAAAAAAAGAACAAACAAAAAGCAGAATCAGATCTATACCTACAGAGAACAAAGTGATGGTTGCCAGAGGGAAGGGGCTAGAGGAATGGACAAAATGAGTGAATTGGAGAGGAAGACTCAGGCTTCTAGTTACAGAGTGAATAAGGCACAGTGTTAAGGAATTCAGTCAGTGATGTTGTAACAGTGATGTACTTGGATAGATGATAGCTACACTCCTGGTAAGCAACCCATAATGCACAAATGTGCCAAATCACCAAGTTGTACACCTGGAATTAATGTAACATTGTGTCAGTTATACTCATATTCAAAAGAAAAGAAGAAAAAAGAAAAGAAAAAAAAGAAGAGAAAAGAAAATGGTAGAGCTGTGTTAGGAGACAGCAAGGAAACAGGGAGCTGGAGTCCCATCCATGACTTTTCTATAAGAGGAACCCAAGAATACACAACACGGGTGCAGGAGAAAGATGGACCCCATCCCCCCGTAAGTCCTAACACAGGGTCAGAAGACAAGTGCTGCGCCAGCCTAGGATAAAATAGAGGCCAGGACTGTGGCCACAAGAAGCACTTGGAAGCTGGCCAACAGGTGACTCACCCAGGTGCTGCTCACAGGGAGGAAAGAAGTAACAGAAGGAAACAAAAGACTCCAGTAAGAATGGGCATTTGAGGCCAAGTTCTGCTAAGGACTTAAAACGAGTTAGTCTGTAAGTATACCCCAGAAGCTGCTGAGGTGGGGGGAAAGTGATTCCAGTATGAGTTAGTATTTAACAAACTTGGAAGAACAATGGCATTTGGCTGAATCATTGCATTAATAGTATAGAATTATTTCAGTTACTTAATCATATTCTTAACTGTGTATCTAATTTTAAAATAATTTTAATATTTATTTAATGCATAAGTATTCATAAATGTAATTAGATTCCCATAAATTATGTATTCTCCCTCACAAGCAGCCATGAGGAAGAGGAGGAATGGGCGGGACCACTCCCCTGAGCCAAGCTCCCTGGTCCTACTTCCATGGATACTTGCATTTATTTAATCCTCACAGTGCACCTGAGAGGGAAGTACCATCATTATCCTGAATTAACAGGCAGGCAGCTGAGACTAATGGAGTTGAGATAACGAAGCTGGCGGTCTGGGTGATCCACCAGCCCGTGGCCTGCTAGGGAGATGAGTCCAGCCCAGCACACCATGGGATGGGGGCTGAACCCGACACAGAATGTGTTTAAGACAGAGGACATCACAAACTGGGACAGCCTGGGAAATGTATTGTTTGTAAACACTGATTTCTTTGAGCCGGGAAAAGGGATGCAGAGATTCTGGAATCCAGAATGGACTGTCTTCATTGCTGTTACCCTGGCAACCACAAGAGACCACAGCCCTGCGTGCTGTGGTTCAGTCCCATGCAGGGTGCTGAGTGGTGTCCACAGCCCCCTCTGAAGCCGGTCGTTATGTCAAGACCCTTTCTGTAGGGTACGATTAGTCCTTCAGCACTCCCTCATGGGAACTGTTCCCATACGGATATCACTTGCTCAATTTCTTGGGATCTATTCCACATGTCTTGGTCAAAGGTTGACATAATTCTTTCTACAGGAGATCTTGACTAAATTCGTTATTCTGCTAAAAAACCACAAAGATCTCAGAGAAGAAGGATGTGGTGTCCATGTCCAGAGAAACTAAAAAACTGAAGGTGTGCAAAGCACCAGCAACTGCAGTCATAATCTCCACACCTGACAGGACCAATGAGAGAGTTGAACGGTCCCTGCACCTTTAAAGTACTTCATTTAACCTCTTCAGATTAAATGAGAACTTGCTGGATTTCTAAAGAACTTGATGGAAAAAATATACAGGAATAAAATTTAATAAGCTCTCTGGAAAAAAATGTTTCAAATGAATAATAGCAGGCAGCCCTAAATCGCAGGTAGTCACAGATGAGGACATGAAGATTCTTCACGCAGCGGTCAGAAGAACAAATCCTATAACTACTTGCCTGACTTTTCCTTAGCAGATTGCAGCAGTGTTTGCTCCCTCTCGAGTTCACTTCTGAGTCTACAGGTTTGGTGATTAAAAAAAAAAAAAAAAGGCAGTAAAACATCAGAACTCCATTCATACCTTTCTTCCTTATCTATTTTTTGTCACAAGTCTTTCTTAAAAATTGAGAAATAAAAAGTGATCTCAGTTCATTTGAAACCCTATATAAAATGAAAGCCTCAGTCAGTCAAATTAAATAAACAAAAGAATACTTTCTTACAGAGACTGTGTAAACCACTAGTTGAAAAAGCCGGTTAATATAAAATAAATGACTTCCTATAGTGTTTATGGGTATTATTTTGTTCCTGGAAATTCTACAAAGCAAGGAGGCAAAGAAACTAGAATTTACACTCTGAGATGGATGGACAAGAGATAAGGGACAGTGAAGGCACATGACTGCAGCTAGAGTGCACACTGCCTGTTCCCTAGCCCTGGCGATTTCCTCCCACAGAAACAATTCACAAATCCCACTACTTTTACACTAAAAATAAAATAAAAGACATTTTAAAAGAAGGAAATGAAAACATCTGTAATCTCTTTGTAGCCTCTCCCAGGTTAAAACAAAACAAAACCTAAATCAACTGTCTTATGTCTAATACATTGTGGGGGAGGAGAAGGGAGTCTAATATATATCTACGTATCTCTTGTACAGAGAAATCCTGTGATTTGGTTAAAAACACCAGCACCACAAATGAGTCGATGCTTCCAACCTACAGGGGCCTAATGGTTAAATAGCTTCACGGACATTAGCTCATTTTATCAGAAATGAAAAGAAACAGAAAAGTATTCTGACTCCTAATTTTAAGAATTTGAGAGTAAATGAATTAATAAGAATGGTAACAGCCTTGTCAGTATGCAGACTCAGGGCATTTAGTTTCCAGAAATGTTAAATATGTTATAGTTTTAAATATTATGTTCTATTCCATTGCTTTTGCTTTTTCTTCTGAGACTTCAATTATATGCAAATTGGATCTTCTTTGCCTGTGTTCCATTTTAACCAGTTTTCCATTTTTCCTCTTTTTATTTCTTTTGTTATCTCATCTTCATTCTCTGAATTGTTTTTTGTTGGGTGTGTCATAATTTTTTCTGGATATCTGACATAATTTTCACTTTTTCGACTATCTTTCCTCAGTGGTCAAATCTTGCTTCATGTCTTCTTTTTTATTGCTGTGCTTAGTGTTTACATTTCTAACTCAAGGTCATTTTCACAGCTAGAAATGTTCTTTTGAGACTATTTCATTAAGTTTGGAGTGCTGTGGTACAGTTTTCTTCTCCAACTTTTGTTGTTGTTGGATGGTAGGGATTTTCATCAGCTAAATTGTTTGAGTCCTCATTTTATCAAGAAAGACAGATGCTTGTGCAGACAGGGATCATTTGCAAATCTGCATTTTTGTGGGTAGGGATAGCAGTTTGGAGAGTGTGTGAGGTTCCTAATTCAAGAGAACACATTTTTGTCAGAATAGCAAAGTATGCTTTTATTGCTATTTTAGAGTGTTTTATTTTTATTTTTTACTGGACAACTTTTTTTTTTTTTTTGGAGGAAAGAAAGAAAAGCAGTGAAAGGGTCATGTGCCCTTCAATTTTTTTTTTCTTTTATGGGATTCTAAACTCTCCTGTTTCTTTTTCTCTTCAATGCACGATTCTAAAGAATGCTGATCACTTCCTTGATCCATGAGCTTCCATGAGCTCTTCCCACCATATCATTATCATTTCAGCAGTGTTCCTTGCTTCCATGCTCACTTCAAAGTCCTTTCCATCTAAGTCAGTGCTCTGATAAACAGACCAGTAAACTCTGTGGTATTATTTAGGAAAGCTGCTCTCTCTCCCTCCCTCCCTCCCCCCACCTTCTTCCACCCTTATCTCTCTCTCTTCCTATTCTCTCCCTCCCCTTTCCACCTCTCTTTCCCCTTTTCCATCCCTCCCCCTCTCTCAGGACTTCCCCCTTCTCCCTCTCTCTCTCCCTCCTCTCTCTGTTCCCCTCCCACTTCTCTCTCTCTCCCTCTCTCTCTCTCTCTCTCTCTCTCCCCCCGGCCCCTCCCTCTCTGGCACTAATTTTAGAACATGATAGGCCTTCAACCAGCTCCATTCTTCCCACTTCCCCCACTGCCCTTGCTCTCACCAAGATTTGCAGAAAGAGAGTAGATAATGATTCACTGGCATTTGGTGTGTATTTTTCTAATTTCAACTATTTTGAAGTTTGGATGCTTTTTGTCTTCTACTTATACTGAAAGCATGGTTGTGTCTTTTGGTTTTGTTTCTTATTTTGTTTTCTTAATGATATTTTGGGTGTGTTGTCTCTGCTTCAATCTTCTTTAAATCCACTATAAAATATATGCCCTATCCGATTGTGATTTCATCTGAAAGACTACACGAAAAATCAAAAGACGTTTTTAAGTTAAAAACATAATAAGATTATTCATGAAAGGTATCTTGACTTTGCAGCAGTGTCACCTATCAGTAGTTCCTCATCTCATACAAAGATAAGATGCCTTCAGAGGCCATCCCAAACCACCCTCTCCTTCCCATACAAACACCAGATTTGGTTGAATTTCCCAGTAACAGATGTAATAGCTTGTGAAAGAGGCCAGAAGACAAGGTATTAGTAAAGGCAAAGTGCCTTCCCCAACAGTGCTGAAAAAAATGTAAATATATATGCTTGTCACATGGTTTTAAAATATTATAAAATAATATAATCCCAACATGAATCAGACTGTTAACCCTTACTTGTCATTACGCTCCATGGCTGCTTTGGTGGCTGCCACCACTGCCCTCAGTTCCTCCTTGGCCTGGGTGACATCTGCAGTCTTCACTGATCTCTTCTCCAGCCCCTTGGCATTAGCCAGCAGAGTCTAGGAATTACAAGGTCATAATGAGTAAGACACACACAGGAAGGGTGAACATTTTCCTTTTTTGTTATTAATTGTATTCAAGATATCCTGTGTCAAAATAGAAATTCTAGGTAAAATAGGCAAATAGGATGAAAGGGAGGAGAAAATATTGGAGGAGGGATAACTGATCATGTAAAGATCTGGGTAAAATATTGTTTTTTGAGATTTTAAGATTTTATTTTCTTAAGAAAGTTAAAAAGTGGTAGGAGTTCACTGTGGTTTGTGTGGGAAAAAGAAATGCTAAATAAATTGCTCCAAGTATCTTATCATGAGCACCAGAATTATTTCTAAATTGATGAGAAACCATTTAATTTGATTATTCTACATGGATATAAAGCAATGCTGAACTCAAATGTGGAGAAACAAATATTTCTGCTTATTAAGTGATAGGTTGCCACATTTCCAGAAACAGAAAGAGGGATTTGATACCCTGTTGGCCAGGGAATTTTCATGCTGATATTTGATTGGAATAAAAGCATGCATGTTCCTTTTGGACTCAACCTTAAAAACCAAGGAATACGATAGACCCCCAACTGGAGGCTTTGTTTATTCCTGTCAAACAAAAGCTTATTTTTCTGCAGCATGAAAAGCTCAAAACAAGGAAAACTGTGCATACATGCAAGAATTAAGGAGTAAATCAGAGATGGGGAAGATGGCAATGAAGTAGGAGGACACCAGGTTCACCTCATCCCTCAAATACAACTAGCTATCTATCAAAATCCCTAAATACCCCCCCCCTAAAATTGAGCTGAAGACTGGCAGAACAAACTCCAAAACTAAAGGTAGACAAAAGCCCACATCAAAGAAGGCAGGAAGTGTGGAGACATGGTTTGGGAGAGAAATGGGTGGTGGCCAATGTAATGAGGAGAGTGCTACAGTCTCAAAGAAGGGTGAGAGACAGACTAGCACATAGGGTAACCCACACGGAGAACACAAATCCCCATACCAATTGGTTTAGAAAGAAAGATGGGCTGAATTTCATGAGTTCTTGTAACTAGTGGGGCTTAAAGCCTTGAGTTTTAAAGGTCAGTGTGCCTGGCTCAAGGAGAGCTCCAAGATCTTTGGGGCTACTCCAGGAGACAAGGCAGGGTAAGCAGCCTGCAGAGATCAGCATGGGAATACAAATCCAAAGAGTGCCTGGAGCACATAGTAGGGAGGTTATTTGCCTATCTTGGAGTGTGTCCCAGAGAGGAAGTGTTCACAGAGAAACCCCTCTGGGAACAAAGGAACTGACAAGCACCATTTCCTTTACAACCCTCAGCATAAGAACAGGGCCACCTTCAGAAACCAGTGCCACTTGGACACTCTCTACCTAACTTGCTTATATCAAGCTCTGCCCCAGTCCCCCATACTTCAGTGGAACCCACTATCCCAGCCACATCTGCCATGGTCCCAGTACAGTGGATGTCCTCCCCCAGAAGAATAGCCTAAACCCCTGCCAACACCACATCTCCCAATCTGGGAGTTTTTCAGGGCCTCAGTGCCAATGGTAGTGGTGACAAGTATCATTTCAAAAGCAGAATACACTTAGTTAAAGTGCACCACATTCAGGCAAGGGACAAAACACTGCCCACAATAGGCAAAGAAATCCTCTGCAGACAACTGGCCTAAAGGATAAAGTGGTCAGGAAAAAGCAGCAGAGTGCACGCAGCACACATTGGAGACACTCCCTGAATGCCAGGCCCTGTGGAATAGGGCACAGTACATTACAGGGCACTATAGGACTCTTCTTCATAAGGCTATTAACCTCAAGAACAGGGAGATGTAGCTGACTTTTCTAACACAGAGAAATAGGAATAGACGAAATGAGAAGACAAAAGAGACGACAAAATGAGAAGAGTTTGTCCCAGATTGAAAGAACAGGATAAGGCCACAGTCAGAGATCTAAGATACAGATATAAGTAACATGCCTGAAGAGTATTTAAAGTAATGATCATAAAGTTATTCAGTAGACTTGAGAAAATAATAGAAGACAGATTGAAGGAAAGTAATCAAGCTGAACTAAAAAGAGTAAAAAGACTTATGCAAAACAAGAATAGGCTTAGGGAACTCAGCAACTCCATCAAACATAATAACATTCATATTATAGGGATCCCAGAAGCAAGAGAGAGAAAAGGGGACAGAAAACTTATTTGAAGAAATAATAGCTGAAAATTTCCCTAATCTGGGGAGGGAAACAGACATTCAGATCCACTAGGCACAGAGAACATCCAACAAAATAAAAATTTTTTTAAAAATTTTAAACACCCAACAAAATATTTAAATTTTTTTTTAATTTTTAAAAGGCAGATCCACACCAAGACATATTGTAATTAAAGTGGGTAAAATGTAGTGATAAAGAAAAAAATTTAAAGCACCAAGACATAAGTAGACAGTTACATATAGGGGAAACGCCACAAGGCTATCAGTGGATTTTTCAGTAGAAACTTTGCAAGCCAGAAATGGGTGGCATGAAATATTCAAAGTGTTGAATGGGGAAAATCTATAGCCAAGAATACTCTATTCAGCAAGGCTATAATTCAGAATAGAAGGAGAGATAAAGAGTTTCCCAGACAAATAAAAACTAAAGGAGTTCATGACCACTAAACCAGCCCTTCAAGAAATATTAAAAGGGACACTTTGAGTGTAAAGAAAAGACCAAAAGTGATAGTATTGAAGGTAGGAAACACAAAAGCAGTACAAACAAATATTTCTATAAAAAGTCAGTCAAGGAATTCACAAAATAAAAGGATGTAAATTATGACACCATATACCTAAAATGTGGGAAGAAGAGGACTAAAGAATGTGTTCAAACTTAAACAATAATCAACTTAATGTAGACTGCCATATGTAGATGTTATATGCAAACCTAATGGTAACCACAAATCAAAAGCCAATAATAGATACACAAAGAATAACAAAATCCAAATGTATCACTAAGGAAACCAACAAACTATGAAAGAAGAAAGGATCAGAAAAAAACTTCAGAAACAAAGAAAAAATAAGTAACAAAATGGCAATATATACATATCTATCAATAATTACTTTGAATGTAAGTCAACTAAATGCTCCAATCAAAAGACATAGGATGACAGAATGGATAAAAACCAAGACCCATCTATATACTGCCTACAGGAGACTCATTTCAGACCTAAAGACACCTGCAGATTGAAAGTAAGGGTATGGAGGAATATTTATCATGCAAATGAGTATCAAAATAAAGCTGGAATAGCAATGCTTACATCAGACAACATATGTGTGTGTGTGTGTGTGTGTGTGTGTGTATATATATATATTTAAGATTTTATTTATTTATTTGATAGAGAGACAGAGAGTACAAGTAGGCAGAGCGGCAGGGAGAGGGAGAAGCAGGCTCCCATCTAGCAGGGAGCCCAATGTGGGACTCAATCCCAGCACCCTGGGATCATGACCTGACCCAAAGGCAGCTGCTTAACTGACTGAGCCAGCCAGGTGCCCCAGACAATACAGATTTTAAAACAAAGGCTGGAACAAGAGACAAAGAAGGACAGTGTATAGAAACAAAAGGGGTAATCTAATAAGAAGATAAAACAATTTAAATATTTATGCACCCAACATGGGAGCATGCAAATACATAAAACAGTTAACAGTTAATAACGAACATAAGGGAACTAATTGATAGTAATACAATAATAGTAGGAGACTTTAACACTCCGCTTAACATCAATGGATAGGTCATCCAATCAGACAATCAACAAGAAAACAATGGCATTGAATGACACATTGGTCCAGGTAGATTTAAAATATATATTTTTAACATTCTATCCTAAAACATCAAAATACACATTCTTCTCAGGTGTACATGGAACATTCTCCAGAATAGATCACATATTGGGCCACAAAACAAGTATCAACAGTTCAAAGAGATCAAAGTCATACTATGCAGCTTTTCTGATCACAATGCACTGAAACTAGAAATCAAACACAGGAAAAAAATCTGGAATGACTACAGATAAAAGGATGTTAAATAACATGCTACTAAACAATTAATAGGTTAACCAAGAAATCAAAGAAGAAATCCAAAGTACATGGGAACAAATGAAAATGAAAACACATGGTCCAAAACCTCTGGGAGGCAGCAAAAGCTCTTCTAAGGGGGAAATTTATAGCAATACAGGCCTACCTCAAAAGGCAAAAGAATCTCAAATAAACAACCTAACCTTATACCCCAAGAAGCTAGAAAAAGAACAATAAACAAAACCAAAAAATAGAAGAAGGGAAGAAATAATAAAGATTAGATCAGAAATAAATGATATAGAAACAAAAAGAAAGAAAGGAAGGAAGGAAGGGAGGAAGAAAGAAAGAGTAGAACAAGTCAATGAGATCAGGAGCTGGTACTTTGAAAAAAAAAACTAACAAAAATTGTTAAATAAAACTATATAGGATGCCTGGGTGGCTCCGTTGGTTAAGCCTTCAATTCTGTTTTTTTTTTAATGTTTTACCCATTTATTTGAGAAAGAGTGAGATATAGATTAAGAGAACAAGTTGGGGGAGAGGGGCAGAGGGAGAAGCAGACACCCTGAAGAACAGGGAGCTCAATGTGTGATTTGATCCCAGGACACCGGGATCATGACCTGAGCCAAAGATAGACACTCAACCAACTAAGACACTAAAGTGACCCCTTTTCCTTTGCTTTTCTCTTTTCTTTTCTTTATTTTATTTTTTTTAAGCCTCCAGCTCTCGATTTTGGCTCAGGTCATGATCTCAGAGTCGTGAGATTGAGCCTCATGTCAGGCTCTGTGCTCAGAGGAATCTGTTCAAGATTCTCACTCTCTCCCTCTCTCTCTCAAAACAAATAAATAAATCTGTAAAATTAAGTAAGTAAGTAAGTAAAATTACAAATGAAAGAGGAGGAAGAACCACCAATATCACAGAAATATAAACAATTACAAGAGAATATTATGAAAAATTATATGCCAACAGATCAGACAACCTAAAAGAAATGGATAAATTCCTAGAAACATATAACCGCCGAAGCAGGAAGGAATAGAAAAATTGAATAGACTATGTGCCAGAAAGGAGATTGAATCAGTAATCAAAAAACCCTCAACAAACCAAAATCCAAGATCGGTTGGCTTCATAGTTGAATTCTACCAAACTTTTAAAGAAGAGTTAATACTATTTCTCAAACCATTCCAAAAAATGGAAGAGGGGAGAAAACTTCCAAATTCATTCTATGAGGCCAACATTACCCTGATACCCAAAGCAGATAAAGACACCACCAAAAACAAAACAAAACAAACAGACAAACAAACAAAAAACCCCTAAGGCCAGTATGGTTGATGAACATAAATGTAAAAATACTCAACAGGGACACCTATGGCTTAGTCGGTTAAGTGTCTGCCTTCAGCTCAGGTCATGATCCCAAGGTCCTGGGACAGAGTCCCACATGAGACACCTTGCTCAACTGGGAGCCTGCTTTTCCCTCTGCTCCTCCCCCAACCCCACTCATGTCTCTGACAAATAAATAAAATCTTTAAAAAAAATCCTCAACAAAATGTTAGCAAACCAAATCCAATAATACATTTAAAAAATCATTCACCACAATCAAGAGGGATTTATTCCCAGTATGCAAGTGTAGTTCAATATTTGGAAATCAATGTGATATGTCATATATCGATAAAAGGGTAAAAACAATGAGATTATTTCAATAGATGCAGAAAAAGCATTTGACAAAGTATAACATCCATTCATGGTAAAAGCCCTCAAATAGGTAGGAAACAAACCTCAACATAATGAAGGCCATATAAATATATATATATATATATACACATACATATACAAGACATCATACTTATCGGGGGAAAACTGAGAGCTTCGCCTCTAATGTCAGCAACAAGACGAGGATGTCTACTCTCACCCTCTCACCACTTTTATTCAAAATAGAACTAGAATTCCTAGCCACAACAATGAAACAACCAATAAATAATAAATAAATAAAAGGTATCCAAACTGGAGAAGTAAAACTCTCACTATTTGTAGATGCCATGATACTCTATATAGAAAACCCTAAAGATCACCAAAAAACTACTAAACAGATAAAGGAATTCTATAAAGTTGCAGGATACAAAATCAATGTGCAGAAATCAGTTGTATTTCTATATCCTAATGATGAAGCAGCAGAAAAACTAAGAAGACAAGCCCATTTACAATTGCACCAAAAATAATAAGACACCTAGAATAAACCTAACCAAAGAAGTAAAAGACATGTACTCTGAAAACTAAAATATTGATGAAAGAAACTGAAAAAGACACAAAGAAATGGAAAGAGGTTCCATGCTCATGGATTGGAAGATGAAATATTGTTGAAATATATATACTACCCAAAGCAATCTACAGATTTAATAGAAACCCTACCAAAATACCAACAGCATTTTCCACAGAACTAGAATTTTTAAAATCCTAAAATTTATATGAAATCACAAAAAAAA
>RCUC01101918.1:0-10810 GCA_003697995.1 Taxidea taxus jeffersonii
TTTTTTTTTTTTTTTTAGGATTTTATTTATTTGTTAGAGAGAGTGCGCGAGCACAGGCAAAGAGAGTGGCAGGCAGAGGCAGAGGGAGAAGCAGGCTCCCTGGCGAACAAGGAGCCCAATGTGGGACTCAGTCCCAGGACGCTGGGATCACGACCTGAGCCGAAGGCAGTGGCTTAACCAACTGAGCCACCCAGGGGTCCCGCTCACTCATTTTTTACACTGAGCACATCAGCTGAAAATAATCAACTAACTTCCAACATGAATATATTCTCTATTACAGCCCGAAGCACTCAGCAGTACCCAGTGGACAAAGACGCCCAAGACTTGTGATTGAGGAATGTCCTCTAACTGATGAGACACAAACAAATGACATAGCAAAAGACCTGATAGAAAAGGTACTACATGTATACAGTTTTTCATGGGGTATTGAGAAATATTTGGTATTTCTTCTTCATCAGTTTCCTTTCTTGCTTTAAAAAGACTTCTTGTACCAGAGGTTAGAACATACTGAAGCACCCACACCAAACTGGACACTTAGAAACAGCAATGCAGGCCAATGAAACAGAATAGAAATGCCAGAAATAAGTTTACACACATATAAGAACTTCAGTAATAAACCTGATGAAACAAAACGGGGGCACAACCATCATTTAGTAAGCACTGCTGGGAAAATGGATAATTGTTCTGTAGAAAATAGACTCCACACATTTTAAATGAGATAAAGGGGTAATTTTTTTACCTATAAAAAGTCCAGAAGAAAATGAAAGAGTATACTCGTAGACATATTCAATAATGAATAGGTTGAGGAGTTTGAGTATACAGATATAACTATATACTAGGAAAATTAAGCTTTAAAAAAAATGGTGGGGAAAAAAAAAATGGTGGGGAGGAATTCCCAACAAATGTGTCCAATGGGAGCTTCATTTAGAATTTACAGGAAACAAATCCAAATACATGAAAGTAATACCCAGTCTTGAATGGACAAACAGCAAAATACAAAAGAAAACACAGAAGACACTTGGAAAAAGGTCAACCTAACTAATAATTTTTTAAGCAAAACAGTATTAATACCTCACCAACATTAACTGAGAAATTAAATTGAATATATTAAATCTAGTGTTGAAAGAGCTTTAAGAAAGCATTTGTATATTGCAATTGGCATTGTAATGAATTAGGACAGTGTTTCTGAATATCAGTCTGGTGATAAAAATCATAAATCCCATTTTACCTCTTCTATTAGAATCTAACCAAGAAATTAACTAAAAAAGGAAAGACTTGGGGCGCCTGGGTGGCTCAGTCAGTTGTGTCCAACTCTTGATTTTTAGCTCAGGTCATGATCTCAGGGTTTTGGGATAGAGCCCTAAGTGGGGGGGGGGGGGGTTTCCTTCTCAGCAGGGAGTCCGCTTCTCTCCATTTCCCTCTGACTCTCCCCGCCCCCGCTCATGCCTGCACACTCTCCCTCTAAAATAAATAAATAGATCTCTTTTTAAAAGGAAAGAAAAGGGGGGAAATAATTTTTATATGAAGATAGTTTAATGAGCGGTGAATAAGGGGCCAGACTCTCAATAATCGGAAAACCAGTGGAGGCGGCAATGGTAATCCATGCAATATAACAGTTTATGGAGACTGAACAACTATACTGACTGTTGAGCTAGAAAAGTCTACACAATATAACTTAATTGAAACTCAAATGAAAAACTGGACACTATATATACATATTAATTAAAACCACGAAAAATTGTACATTCATGAATATTTTAAATTGATGGGATTTTAAGTGAAAGTTTGTTCTTAGTTGCATTGATGTTATTTGTAAGGTTTTAGCTTTTTTTTAAGCGAATACAGCCAACAACCTAAGGCATTTCACGTAAGCAACTGTGGAATTTGTTCACTGTTTCTGTTATTGTCGCCAAGTTGTAAATGGCCCCGTGTGTCTGTCGTGTCATAGATAGCCGGCTATAGCTGCTACTGATGTTCCCTTCAGGTATAATGTCACCATTCAGTAATGTTTCAGGAACAGTCCTTGAGTCTAGATTTTTATAAACAACCTACTCATACTGTTTACCATTACTATTCCGGGAAATTGCAATTTGTTTTTCTGGGAATAAATCCACTCCAAAAAATTACTTTTGAAACAAAAATGTAACTACTAATTTAGTCTTGATAGATCACCATCAGAGCCCTTGTTTTGCATTTAACTTCCTGGACACAGTTAAAGATCCATTTAAACAGGAAAGTAACTGTTATTTCAGCAATTAGAGTAATAGGGTTATTTCATGAAGAGAAAAGCTTCAGGAAACATAGCATGTGAGCCCTTTGAACATTGCCCCATGTGTGGACAAGAGCAACAGACGAATGCCAAAAGTTGTTTTGGAACAGCTGTCTTATAAAAAGAGTTTATTGTTAAACAGCTAGATTTTAAGTCATTTTACCATTATATCAATATTTGCTCTATTTTTAAAATTAGGTTTATAAGTGTTTTTCCCAGGATTTTTAAATAAAAATAACATTTAAAAATATCAATCTTCCAACTTAAAAAAAATGGGAAAAAAAAACATTAATATTCTATTTGTTACCAGACTTTTCCAGATAAAACTTTCTAGTAATAGAAAATAGAAAAGCCTTCTGCACTTTTTCACCCAAATGAACTAATAAGGCCTAGAGAAAGAACTGACAATAAATGTACCCATTCCCACCTGCAGAACCATGCCTCCTTACCACTTCTCTTTCCTCCCCCGAGACATGGGATTCCAAGGACAGTTTGTGGTTACTTTTAAGGCTCCATGCATCGTTACAACCTCAGTATGTTCACTTATAGGAGTAAATGATGTGTCAGTGTCGGCCTCTGCCCCAGCTCCACACCCGCACCTCTGTCCTGCTCAGAATTCTCGTTTTTGGCCGGAGCTGAGTGACCATTGTGGGCATTGCTGTCTGGTTTTGCCCCAATTGTTCCTGGCCCTTTTCATTTATTTCATTTATGACCATAGGTGTTTGCATTTGCAACATCCACCATAAGTCTTTTTCCCTCCCAGGTAACATTTAAAATATTTAATTTAGGGGCGCTTGAGTGACTCAGTAGGGTAAGCCTCTGATTCTTGGTTTTGGCTCAGGTCGTAATCTCAGGGTCATGAGATCAAGCCCCACACCAGGCTCCTCACTGAGCAAGGAGTCTGCTTGATGATTCTCTCTCCCTTTCCCTCTGCCCCTCCCCCCACTTGCATTCTCTCTTTCTCTATCAGATAAATAAGTCTTTAAAAAAGTCATTTAATTTAAATGTTTAAAACAGTGACCAAATAAAAGATGTTCTCATTTCTTCATTTTTACTTATTTAACAAGTACTTATAGAGCACCCACAGGTACAAAACAGCACAATACAGAAGTGACTAATGCACACATGCACACACGCGCACACACACACACACACACACATATATGTATATGTATATGTATACAGTCCCAGCCCTCAAAAGAATTGCCAGTTTAACAGAGGAGAAAAACATAGATACAAAAAGAACAAAGAAATGAAGCAAAAGCAGAGTAAGGGCAAGGTGCCTCGGCAGAAAATCATCACTCTCGAGGTCTCACATTATTTCACTACATTACATCATGTGCTCCTGAATCCTATTCTTTAGTTTACATGATTGAATCTAATCCTGTGCATTTGGCCCGATAGAAGACCATAGAGAGCATCAAGATATAAGCATATGTGAAAGCTTCCTGAGAGCGAATCAGGCCTAAGCATTATATGTAACACGCCTGTCAAGAACTAGACTCGCAACATTTTTCTTTACCCACATCAAGAAAACAAGGCTCTATGTTTTTGCTTTTAAACTAATGTTTCTTCTCATCACCTCTCGGCCTTTTGGCTAAGATCAAGAGAAATTAATGTTTCTTCTTTATTAATTTGGATTGTGCTCATAATCAGTCTCAGTCTCATAATTTGGATTGTGTTGTTTTTAGATTTCTTGGCATAGTTTTTAATATTGCCTCAATGAGAGAAACTATCATTAACAAGTCTGCAAAAATCATGTTATAGAATTATCCATTCTTCCCAAAGAGTAACCTTTTGAAGAACATGATTCCTGTTCTCATAATTTCTAAAGTGTATCTGTTTGAAGAAGTCACAGTAATGTTGTGGCATAGCCTTAGGAGGAGTGCTTTATTGGAAGTTATTACTTTGTGGATGAATGGGTCTTTGCTTCGTGGTCAACGAACTTCTTGTGGATTTCCTTAATAAGCCTGTAGGTTAACTGATAAAGTAATCAATGCAAATGAATTTCACATTTTGTTCTACAATCTCTTTTCAGATTAATATAGCTGCTAAGAGAGGAAGGAAGTTTGTTGGATTCATATCACAGCCTTATCCACCACTTAAATTCTGCAATGGAACCAACCATGATGGAGATACAGAATCAACACTGTCTGTGAGGCACACTTCAGAGGAAAACTGTAAAAGCTGGAATGAAGGAACGTTGAGTGGGCAATCATCTGAGAGTGGAATTGAGGAAGAACTTCATCATGAAAGTGGACAGTGTCAAACGGACCGAGATGGCAGCCCCAGTTACTCTAAATCCAGAAGGGGAGAAGGTAATAGACAAGGGAAGTAGAAATAGTGCAATGCTTTAAATTTAGCAAAGATAAGTTTTTCATGTCTTTTTTAGAAATGTGAGGCCAAGTGAATTTCTAAAGATTATAAACACTGAAGAAACTAATGTAAACTTGTCTTGAATTTTTTTGGAATTATTATAGCCAAAAATAAGATAGGGCAGTTTTTCACACAGCTGTCCCTGGCATGGCCATACAATGCCATCCACATAAGGAAATTTTGTTTTGAAAATTGGTTTCCATTTAGTCATTCACCTACTCCTGTATGAAATGGAGGCTGTGTGTGTATACAGAAAGTGATTCTATAAATATAGAAAGCTGTTCTGACTTATGTTTGTTTTTAAAAACAGTGTGTGAGAATTTTAGTTTTGGCTTTTCCCATTTCATGGATGGTTTTTGCCTTTGAAGTTAATTGGCTTTCTTTGATCATCAATTAGAATAAGAAAATGCAATTCATGATGAAACAATTAATATAACAATAGGGCCTGCATCCTAAAATAACCTTAAACATTAGTCTTGTTCTACTTTGCCAACTGGCAAGTCTTCCAAAAAACTGAGACTGCTTTTTCATGTATTTTGGCCTGCTCGGAGTTTTCTGCTACCTTCGCAGCCACGCTTTAAAAGGCACTACCAGAGGAAGTCAAAGACGATGCATACCTTAGAATTAAGAGCTCTGGGGTCAGACTGCTTCAGTTTCTTCATAGAGAGGGGGATGTTGTGAGAAGTTGCTCAAGATAAGACACTTAGTCCATGCCTGCCACAGAATCAATTCTGTATTAACTGTTGTTGGCTGATCCTTTGATCCGTGCCGGCACTGAAACTGCACACTCTGGTGTAACACACCGCACACACAGACACCGGCCTTCTAGGTTGTAGTGAGATGTACTCAACGTTCTGAGGATGGCAGAGACCCACTCGACCATGATCAGCACCACCTTTTTAAGAATGAACCAGAAGCATTTTCTAATTCATCATCTCACCTCTCCTCACCACCACCCTCCCATTTTTTTCCCCAGCTCCCTAGCTAACAACCATCCTGATTTTCCTGCAGTGTAAATTTACATTCTAGGAACAAAAGCGTTGTTGGAGCTATGGTCAGAGACCTATTTTTTATCTTCCATATGACGCTACCTTTAGTCCTGCTGGTTCCCGTCCTAACTTTGATAACATCAGGTGTTTATTCCAGTCCTTTTAAGTTCTAAATCCAATACCTATTTAATTTAATTATCCATCTTTAGTTTCTACTTTCTTTCTTAAATTTTTAAAAAAAATTTTAGAGGGTGAATGGAGGGGCAGAGAGAGAATCTTAAGCAGGCTCCATTCCCAATGGAGAGCCCAACCCAGAGCTCGATCTCACAACCCTGAAATCACTACCTGACCTGAAATCAAGAGTCAGACGCTTAATCAACTGAGCCACGCAGGCGCCCCTAGGCTCCACTTTCTAAATAGTTTAAATCATATACTTCTTAATAATTTGTCTATGGCAATAGTTCTTAACTTTGTGTGCAGGGGTGGGATGGTGGCAACGTGAGTTTGAGGGAGACACACACAAAAGACCTCTTAGAGAATCTGCTGAAACCCATGGAGACTCAACCCAGAAAAATGTACATGGGGGCACCTGAGGGGCTCAGTTCACTGGGCATCTGACTCTTGGTTTTGGCTCAGGTCATGATCTCATGGTCATGAGATCAAGTCTTGCATCTGGCTGAGTGGAGTCTGCTGGAGTTTCTCTCTCTCTTTCTCTCCCCCTGCCCCTTCCCCTACTTGAGCATACTCTAAACTAATTAATTAATTAAATCTTTTTTTAAATGCACATAACCAAAAAAATGTACATGACATACATACCTCCAAGTACTTTTGCAATACAAGTAACCATATAGGTGTTCCTAAACATAACCATATAGGTGGGTCCACAGACCACTCCCCAAGTTAAGAACTTGTCAACTTATGGAAAACTAGAAGATATGACCCAGCAGTTTCATGTCTAAATAAGTATTCTAGGGACGCCTGGGTGGCTCAGTTGGTTAAGCGGCTGTCTTCGGCTCAGGTCATGATCCCAGCGTCCTGGGATCGAGTCCCACATCAGGCTCCTTGCTTGGCAGGGAGCCTGCTTCTCCCTCTGCCTCTGCCTGCCTCTCTGTCTGTGCTCGTTCCTGCTCTCTCTCTGACATAAATAAATAAAATCTTAAAAAAAAAATTAAATAAGTATTCTAGAGTCACTCCTACATGAGAGGCATGAATAATGCTTACGATAACAAAATCTTGGAAACAATATATCAGCAAGAGAATAAACTGGAATATTATACAGCAGTTTAACTAAATGAATAAGGTCTATATGTATTAATTTCACTTCAAGCATAAAATAATCAATTTATAGTGGCATCTGGGTGGCTCAGTTGATTAAGCGTCTGCCTTCAGTTCAGGTCATGATCTTGGGTTCCTGGGATCGAGGCCCCCTCCCCCCTATCTCCTCTCCTTGGGATCCCTACTCAGTGGGGAATCTGTTTCTTCCTATCTCTCTTCTCTCCCCCCCCCAACACTTTGCTCTCTCTCTCTCAAATAATATATAAAATATTTCTAAAAAATCAATCTATAGGGGTGCCTGGGTGGCTCAGTTGGTTAAGCCTCTGCCTTCAGCTCAGGTCATGATCTTGGGGTCCTGGGATCGAGCCCCACATTGGGTTCTCTGCTCAACAGGGAGCTTGCTTCCCCCCCCCCTTTTCTGTCTGCCTCTCTGCCTACTTGTCTCTTCTCTCTCTGTCAAATAAATAAATAAAATCTTTTTTAAAAAATCAATTTATAGGGTGTGTGGGTGGCTCAGAGGGTTAAGCCTCTGCCTTCAGCTCAGTCATGTTCTCAGGGTCCTGGGATCGAGCCCCGCATCGGGCTCTCTGCTTAGCAGGGAGCCTGCTTCCCCTTCTCTCTCTCTGCCTGCCTCCCTGCCTACTTGTGATCTCTCTCTGTGTGTCAAGCAAATAAATAAAATCTTTTAAAAAATTAAAAAAATAAAAATAAAATCCCTGACTGACAAACAAGGGACTGACAAACAAGCTATTTTTTAAAAAAACAGTTTATAGATGCATATATACAATATCATACTGCCTTAAACGTTTTTAAAGTGTAAAACATAATATATAAATGGATATATAAATGTGCATTAAGAGAGTAAAAGCTTGAATGAGAATAATAAACACCAAATCATTATAGTAGCTACTTCTGGAGAATTGGATTAGGGAAGATTACAAAGTGAGCCTCAACTACATCCATTTCTCATTTCCTGGAAAAAAGTCTAAAGGAAACATGGCATAAAGTTAACATTTAATAAAGCTGAGTGGTAGGCAATTTTATTATTCTCTGTGCTTAACTGTTTGCTTGAAATACACAAGTAATAAAAAAATTTAGGAACCTTTTTAATAAATGAATAAATTTTTTTCTTCTTTCTGAACATCTATCCCCAGATAACAAATTGTATATGGCATTCAATGTTTTGGATGATGAGCCAACCTGTCGGACCTACCAGGAAGGCATCCTGTCAATGAAAGCAACAAGAAAAGGACCTGTCATTAATACGCTTGATGCTGATTGGCTGGAATTAACTACATTTTATTATAAGCAAGGCTTGACTTTAATCGATTCTTTTGTATGCTGGGAAACACCTAGAGGTAAGCTATATATTATGATATATTCATAACTAAAGAACTTGACCCGTGTCAGAGCTGGTGGAAATGCTTTTGCCTCTCAAGATCTGTGGCTAAGAGGACAGGTATTAATCATTAGGGATTAGATTGCAATTATGACACAGCCATGTAGCTTTAATTTAAAAGCTTAACCATCTGCTTTCCTGTGGCCACTGCTTTTGGCAAGCTTGAAAGGAAAGAAAATAAACAGGTGACAGAATTTCCACTAGATCCAAAAAGCACTGAGGAAAACCTTCTTCCCTCTGAGCCACATGTCCTGATGACCCAGATGTTGGACAGTGTGTCACATCTGGTCAGGGCCAGGGACTAAGAAGCCCAGTCATGTTCCAGTTTGTATAGCATGGGTTGGCATGACTGTAAATGGGCACAGCAGGGTGTAAACAGCAAGGCCTTTCCATATCCCTGTGAAACAAAGGCCTTCAAGCGTAGCCTCTTTGAAGAGATGGCCTATGATCTGTCTCCCAGCGAAACACAGGCTTGTGAGCGGGGCTCTGGGAACACTAAGAACCTGGAGGATCCAATGCCCTCTGGTCCCTTGTGCCTCTCCTATGTTCTTTTTTGTGGAAGGTAACTTGACAGTAAGCTGAGGGGAACATCCTCAAGCCCTGTCTTCCCATCACCACAGCTGCATACTCCTCCCCAGGGCTCAGCCTTCACTCCTGAAGAAGTTGACGCTCCCAGAGGCTCAGCACAGATCCTCCCCGTGAATCATAATGAAGAGATTGTTATGGCAGATAGATACATAGATAGAGGATACATAGATAGACAGATGCAAGCTTAAGCATCATATGGGGTAGAATTATAGTAAAATGTTTGTTGGGTTGTAACTGTCAGGAATAGACAAAACCGTATGATTGACTAGGATTTTCCAAATAATATGGATTATAACAGCCCATTTAGGGGATTATAATTGCATTTGACAGTTACTATCCGAATTTACACACTATCTCAGTTTTGGACACTATCTACCATGTATTCTAGTCTATATCTGACTCTAAAGTTTGTATAGAAAATAACCTTTGGTTCAAAAATGATATTGACTCTATTTATTTCCGCCTCCTTTTATCTTTCATCTTCCCCTAGCCTTCCTCTTAGTTGCAATTGAATATGTAATCATTCGTGTCTATCACAAAAACGAACAAATCTTTCCAAAAATTTCTTTCTAGAGAAACCGTTTTGAAAAAGAGATTAGTGGTAAAAGAAAAGAAATATTCATGGTTAGGAGATTTGAAAACTAAGTTAGGAAGGATGAAGGCTATGAAAACCAGGATAATTAATTACCTCAACGAGGTTAGAGGAAAGAAAAATATACATTATCATTAAATCAGACTATCATTCGGGGGCACCTGGATGGCTCAGTCATTAACCGTCCACCTTCGGGTTGGGTCATGATCCTAGCATCCTGGGATCAAGCCCCATGTCAGGCTCCCTGCTCGGCGGGAAGCCTGCTTCTCCCTCTCCCACTCCCCCCGCTTATGTTCCCTTTCTTGCTGTGTCTCTCTCTCTCAAATAATAAAACCCTTAAAAAAAAAAAAAAAAAAGACTATCATTCAGTATGGGGTTTCCTCAAAAAGTTAAAAATAGAACTACACTACGATCCCGCAATTGCACTAGTAGGTATTTCCCAAAGAATATAAAAATACTGTTTGAAGGGACACATGCACCCCGATGTTTATAGCAGCACTATCAACAAGAGCCAAATTAGAGAAAGAGCCCAAATGTCCATCAACTGATGAATAAAGATGTATGTGTGTGCGCGCACACACACACACACACACACACACGAATATTACTCAGCCATCAAAAAGAATAAAATCTTTCCTTTTGCAACACTGTCAGATGGAGCTAGAGTGTATTATGCTAAGAAAAATAAGTCAGGGAAAGATAAATGCCTTATGATTTCACTCATAAGTGGAAGAAACAAAAAAGATGAACCATAGGGTAAGGAGTAAAAAAGTCGGGGGGAGGCAAATCAGAGACTTTTTTAAAAAAAGATTTTATTTATTAGAGAGAGAGAGATTCAGCATGAGCTGGGATTGGGGGTGCTGAGAGAGAGTGAGAGGCAGACTACCCACTAATCAAGGAGCCAGACATGGGGCTCAGTCCCAGGAACCTGGGATCATGACCTGAGCAGACGGCAGACGCTTAACCAACTGAGCCATCCAGGTGCCCCATGAGACTCTCAGCTACAAAGAGCAAACTGAGGGTTGTTGGAGGAGAGGTGGGCGGGAATGGTCTAATGGGTGATGAGCATTAAGGAGGCACTTGTTGGGGCGCCTGGGTGGCTCCGTGGGTTAAAGCCTCTGCTCAGGTCATGATCTCAGGGTCCTGGGATCGAACCCCGCATGGAGCCCCGCATCGGGCTCTCTGCTCAGCAGGGAGCCTGCTTCCTCCTCTCTCTCTGCCTACCTGTGATCTCTGTCAAATAAATAAATAAAATCTTTAAAATAAAAATAAAGGAGGCACTTGTTATGATGAGCACTGGGTCTTATATGTAAGTGATAAAT
>RCUC01101922.1:0-10185 GCA_003697995.1 Taxidea taxus jeffersonii
TACTTATTTTTAATTTATACCCTCATGGCCCATGAAGTTTTTCTAGCCCTTCCTGGGTTGCCAGTGCCCACGCAGTTCTGACAAGGACTCTGGGTTGGAGGCCATCCCCTTTCACACTCAGCACATGAGGTTAGACCCACATATAGTTCCTTCCCCAGTGGAGAGCACAGTACAAGTTCCGGGCACCTCACCTAGCACCATGTCTCTCAGCAGGTTTGCGAGACTGAAGAGGAAAATGTCTGTTTGCTTTATCCATTAGAGCAGAACCTCTGCGAAAGAAGAAAAAGGTCGATCCTAAAAAAGATCAAGCAGTAAAGGACCGTCTGAAAAAGAGGATCAGACGACTGGAGAAGGCTAGCCAGGAGCTAATTCCCATTGAAGATTTTATTACACCTGTGAGGCTCTTGGATAAAGCAAGGTAAGGGTTCTCTAGAGTCGAGGTTCTCAGGACAGAGTTCCATCATCTTCAGGTAGTTGTATGTGCATTTCACACCTGTGAGGTGAGTGGGCGTGGGCTGACTAGGTCCCAGCCTGAGTCCTCTTCTCCTTGACTGTTTTGTGGGAGGTGGCGAAAGCATTCCTGGGTGGTGCTCCTGAATGGCTGATGTGGGAAGGAAACTCAGAATTACTGTTTGATAAGCCAGTTCATGTTGTTGCTTTTTTGCAAGCTGAGTTTTAGCTGTGACTGATAAACTTGAGCCCTGGGTCTGCAGCCCTTGCCTCATCTTGATGGTAGAAACCCCTTAGCCTCTAGCTTTATGGTACAAATGCTCACAGTTGGGATGTCTTGTGTACAGGCCTGGCAGGGTTGCTGCCTTGTAAAAAGCATGTACCATTTATAAAGTAACAGCTTGCCATACAGGTGGGACAGAGCAGGTGCTTTTTTGGTATTCTGTGGCTGATCTGGGCTCTTGACCCCTTGGGACTTGGGTGTCCATTTTATGACACCACTTAACATTTCCACACTCACCAAAGGTGGTCTCAGCCTGGGGTAGGAGAAGAGCTGCCAGTCTTCTTAGAGCCTCACTGTTTCTTGTATCCATGCAAAGCAAATGGCACTGGCTTCCAGCATCAGTTGCATCCGCTACCACATCACCATTCCCTTATTTAATTTATCCCTAACTTCCATGTTTTCCCCCAAGCCCCATTTCTGTCTGGCAATGAGGACGTTTTGGTCATAGGCAGTCACCCAGCCTACCTGGCCAGTGAGATTGGTGCTTCGAAGCTTTACACCTTTGAATTTGTGTGTTTCCAGACAGCGGCCTCCCGTGGAGCTTCCCTTTGAGGAGAGTGAGCGGAGAGCTCTGCTTCTGAAGAAGTGGTCCCTGTACAAGCATCAAGAGCACGAGAAGGAGAGGGATGCCATCAGGACCATGCTCAAGTCCCAGCAGGAAGCTCTGCAGGAGCTGCAACTTATATCCCCAGAGCTACATGCAGAGGCCACCAAGCGGGACCTCGGTTTGTTCCCCTTTGAAAGAGAAGGACCAGATTACACGCCACCAGTCTCCAACTACCAGCCCCCTGAAGGCAGGTACCATGATATCACCAAGGTATACACACAGGTGGAGTTTAAGAGGTAGAGCTGCAGGCACTTGCCCGCAGAACACTCTGCCCTTTAGAGCCAGGAGGACCAGGGCTCAAGCCTGCTTGTCACAGAACCAGGCATGCTGTGAATAAATACGTTTAGTCAAATGTCTCTGTCTTATGCTTGAGTCATAATTAATTGACCTGAAGACTGATGGAGGTGAGAGATGGTGCCCTTGTCTGGTACTAGGGAGAGAATGACCAAGACATCTATTGCTGCTCCCCAGTAAAAAGATAGATTCCAGTTGTGGGGGTAGACACCACCAGCAAGAGGCAGCTAGGTACCACAGGAGCAGAGGAGAAGGATATGCAAACTGTGTGCTGTGCATTGTCTGTGTACTTGTGCAGACAGGAGAGGCTGGGCCTTCCCACTGGGGAAATGGAGTACGGGACCTTTCCCACATCTCTGGCAGGGCCAGCTTTGGGTTTTAAGCTGGGGAGGGAAGTGGAAGAGGGTGGAGCAAGTCTGGCACCCACTACTTAAAGTTGCTGTGCTCCCTAGGAGGGCATAACACCTGACTTGATTCAAGTGTTAGTCTGGAATAGTGAATGTGTTAGTGTGCCAGGGCTGCAAGAGCAAAGTACCACAGACCAGGGGCTTAAACTACATAAATTTGTTTCTCATAGCTCTTGAGGTCAGAATTCCCAAGATGAAGGTGTTGGCAGGACTGGGTTTTCCTGAAGCTGTTCTCCTTTGCTTGCAGAGAGCCACATTCTCCCTGGGTCTCGTAGGGTTCTCCGTCTCTGCCTGTCTCATGTAGTAAGGATACCAGTCAGATTGGATTAGGGCCCAGTATTATGACCTCCTTTTAAATTAATTACCTCCTTAAGTACCCTGTCTCTAAATAGTCCCATTCAGAGGTACTAGTGGTTAGAGCTTCAACACAGGAATTTGGTGGCAGGAGGTGGGGGGTGGGGAACAACACAATTCAGCCAGAAATAGGGAAGGTCCAGTGAGCAAATAGAGCCATTTCTCCTAGTGACTTGCATTGCTACCTCAGAAAGGGTTTGGGTTTTTCACCGCCTTAGTGCAGATAAACCAAGAAAACATTTCATTTGAGGAAGAATTCAGATTGTTTTCTTCTGGTGTGTGGTTCACTTTTGGTTTAAAAACTTTACTAAGCATTTTTACTGGATAAAAACACTGCCTAAGGATTCTAAGTTCGTTAGTTCTGTCTTTGAGACAAACACTGAATCTGGCCACTTTTCACAACCTCACTGTTCCCTTTAAGGTCCACACCACTGCCACCTTTTGTCTATGCCACTGCAGCAGCCTACTGATCCTTCATGTGGCCACTTCCCCCCACCCTCCCCTGACCCCCTGTAAGCTCCTCTGCACAGCAACCAGAGGGCTCTGTGAAGCACAAAGCCAGGGCAGGCATTTGGCTACTCACCACCCATGATCACACCTTACAGACCCCCATCCACCTTCCCCCCAATCAGCACATGGCACCAGTTGTTCCTTGTGGACTGTAGGCTGCTTCTCCTATAAGGCTCAGGCATCTTCATCCAGGTCTGGGCTTAGATGCTGATGTCTTCCCCACCTCCCTGCAGGTTTTGGGGTATTTTTGTTGTTTTTAGTTTTATTTGTTTGTCAGAGCACAAGCAGTGGGAGTGGCAGGCAGGAGAAGCAGTCTCCCTGTTGAGTAAGGAGCCCAATGTAGGACTCGATCCCAGGACTCTGGGATCAGGATCTGAGCCAAAGGCAGATGCTTAACTGAGCCACCCACGCACCCCTGCAGGTGCTTTGTTGTAGTGCTTTTCAACAGTAGGTTTCATCCATTAGGTTATATAATCAATTCATGCGGTCAGGGCCAGCAGTCTTTACTTTTTATTTTTAAATTAATTAATTATTTATTTATTTGACAGACAGAGATCACAAGTAGGCAGAGAGAGAAGAGGAAAGCAGGCTCCCATGATGCAGGGCTTGATCCCAGGACTCTGGGATCATGACCTGAGCCAAAGGCAGAGGCTTTAACCCACTGAGCCACCCAGGTGCCCAACTTTTGATTTTGAAGTAGTTACAAATTTACAGGAGGCTGGAAATCAAGATGCAAGGAGGGGCTGTGTGTGGTTCTCCCAGCCTCCCCAAGTGTTAACATCTTACATACCACATACAGTGTATAATAAAGAGACTGACATAGGCAAAGCCTAGAATGCATTCAGGTTTCCCACTGTGTCTGCACTCATCTGTGTGTATGTCTAGCATTGCACGATTTCATCACACATGCAGCTCTGTAGGAGTCAAGGTTCTATTACCACAGGATCCCCTTATGTACCCTAGCCATATCCACACCCTCCTTCCATCCCTAACCCTTGGCACCATTAGCCATTCTCCATCTCTATTATTACATCATCTCACCAATATTACATAAATGGAACTATGTCATATGCACCCATTTAAGATTTTTTAGCTCAGTATAATTTACTTGAGCTTCACCCTAGCTGCTGCACATGCAGCAGTTTCTTTTCAGTGGCACAGAACTGTAAATGTCAGTGTATCACACCTTGTACAGATAAGGACTGTTTTATGAGGCTTATTTCAACCATATATGCAGTATATAAAGTATGTACCGATCATAAAACTTGTTATGGGTTTCGTGCAAAAAATTTGAGAGCTACTGCTCTTACCTTCTCACTGCCCATTTTCTTCACAGCGCTTACCATTATTTTAGACTTATTTAATGATGTTTAAATGTTTGTCCACTAAACTCAACTGGAACTCTTTGAAGGCAACTTGCCCATTTCAAGAGTGCAATCCCAGAGCCGAAGGCCCCACTGGGCAGTGTAGCAGGTGCTCAGATGTTGGGAAGGGTGAACATGAGCAGATATAGGAACATTCTGTGCAGCAATGATTATTTGTCAGTAAGACTTCCTCACCGTCTGAAGAGAGAGCATTCAGTGGCGGGCAGCCTCCAGCCCTAAATAAGCACACAGAGAATGTGGATCCCTTGTGGTGAGCCCTCAGGACTGCTATGCTGGCTGCCACTGCAGCACCCCCCACCCCAGCCCAGGGACCCCAAGGGATCATATGCAGATTGCAAAATTCCAATGTCCCTTCCTGTGTTTCAGAGTGAAAAGAATGCCTGTAGCTACCCAGCCGCCTTCCCTCTCTCCTTCTTGGCTGGAAATGCTCCAGAAAATAGCCACAGACACAGGCAGATACTCTGGCTGACTCAGATATCAAGGCACCCACCCTGAGATAGGCTCTTCTTTATACTCACCCCTTTGCTCCTGGGCTCCTATGTGCACACCCCCCACCACTCACAGGTACATGCAGTCACAGGGAAGGACTGATGGGGGACTGTGTGCAAATGCCCCTACCACTCAATGGGTACACACACACACACAGGGAGAGGCTACCTATGTGTAAACCCCCCCCCCCCCCCCCCCCCCCACCCACCCCCCGCCCGAAACAACCGGAAGGGCGCCCGCGGAGCCCTGGGGCCCCCCCCCCCCCCCCCCTGACAAGTACACAGAGTCACAGGGAAGGATCACTGGGGACTTGTGTGCACACATCCCTACTGCTCATAGGTACATACACAGGGAGAGGTTATTGGGGTCCTATGTGCAGATCCCCCAACACTTATAAGTATGTGCAGTCACAGGGACTCTTGGGATAATACAGGAGAAAACGCACATGACAGGGCAAAGTCTAAGTTTTAATTCGTGCCTTTCTGAAGTGATGGGATTATTTTGCCCCCCAAAATGAGTTAAAAGATGTCTGATCCGCTGCCTGTGGCCAGGTTGGGGCCCAGTCGTGAGGGGGGTACTAAAGTGGCAGCTTAGCCAGGAAGCAGCAGAGAGGATGCAGAACACACAGCCAGCCTCGCCCTCGGCACCATGCCATGGGGCTTGCCCTGCAGCCACAAGATGCTAAATCATTTTGTTAGTGATTAAAAAAAAAACCTCTTCAAAAACTTGAGTTCTTGTTGGCTCATATGCATATATATATATATATATTTTTTTTTAAAGATTTTATTTATTTATTTGACAGGCAGAGATCACAAGTAGGTAGAGAGGCAGGCAGAGAGAGAGAGGGGGAAGCAGGTTCCCTGCTGAGCAGAGAGCCCGATGTGGGGCTCGATCCCAGGACCCTGGGACCATGACCTGAGCCAAAGGCAGAGTCTTTAACCCACTGAGCCACCCAGGTGCCCCCTCATAAGCATATATTTTAAAAACACCTACAGGGGTGTAAGTATACAAAATTCCCACACTCTCCGAGCACAATAATGTCAGATGCTAAATATAATAATCTCAACTATTAAATTGTGGGTTTAATTTTCAGCCTCTGTTTGAAATCACACGTGTGAAATGGCATTTGAGATAATCTACATTTTCTAAAACTGACCAAGGAAATTTTTGAAGGAAGGAGACTGAAATTCCACTCACCCTGGGCTTGGGTTTCTTGAGCCAAGAGTCTATGATCCCTTTTAATGTGAGACTGTGTATTCTGTAGCTGTGTGCATTTCTTAAAAACCAAGAGGCCTACCTCCTACGAAGAGCAACACTGCAGATGAAGTTAGTGAGTGGGCTAATAAATCTGTGTAAGCACCAGGGGCTGGCAATGCACACTGTCACCAAGCCAGGACCAGGAAAGGTGTCCCCACAGCATGACCATTTAGTTACCTCATTAGGAGCACCCCCCCATGTGACCACTTGGGTCAGGTCTACTGCTCAAGAGTTTACCTAAGAATGCTGTTGTCCCTGGGGATGGAGCATGAACTGGCCTGACCTGGCTGCTCACTGGGATCTGCGATGGTGTTTGGCATCCTGGGAGCTCTGTGGTGGGCGAGACTGTCTGCCAGAGCAAGGCAACGTTGGGGGTGGGCAAGGAGGGCTGGAGACCCCGGGCTCTGTGCTCTAAGCCGAGTGGAAAATTCTGGGACCCACTAGACCGAGCCAGTCACCGTCCTTAGGGTCCTGCGACAGCCTCACTTGAAACAGATGAGAGGAAGCTGTTCCGGAGTGCTCATCACTGGTCTTTCTCCTCCTGTGGTAGAGGGAAGTGCCAGTCTGCAGGAGGGCTCTGCCTCAGGGCCCACACCAGGGTGTGCTTCCGTGTAGCCTGGACTCTTGCACGCTCGCTCTCACAGAGGGACCGCTGTGCAAAGGAGACCCTGGGTCACTTCCGGCTTACGTGGCCCCTGTAACTCCCTTCTCCTCAGCCCCCTTCCGAACAAGCTGGAAAAACAAAGCGTGGAAGGCACATACCACCCCAGAACTTGGCTGCTTCTACCTAATAAACCTTGGCGATTATTTCATACTAAAACACGAAGATCTAGATCATTCCTTCTCCTAAGCTACTGTGAAAAACTATTGTACAGCTCACCATCATTTGAGTAAAGTTTAAAATGTCTTCTTCTGGACCTTAGGACTTGATGCCTTCAGTTTGACCTAATCAGATTTACCTGCTGAGACCAGCATGAGGCCAAGCTGAGAGGAGAGACAAGAGTCTGAAAGAGTGGCCTCAGTGGGGAGGATGAGGTAAGACACATGCCCAGGGAGCTCTGGACAGGGGAGGAGGAATCCAGACAAAAGATAATAGGTACCACTCAACCAGTGGGCTTTTCTCTGCTACTCTCTTCCCAAAATAAACACGGGGCAGTACCTTATACCCATGAAAGGTGCACTTGGTAGGTGCCAAACACTATGCTGGCCTTTTTACAGATATAATTTCACCTTCTCTATCACATTGTCTGTCTTTGCTCAAGCTCTACTGTCTTAAACAGAATGTTTTTGTTCTTATTTAAAAAGCAATCAGAAATGCAAAGGATATGAAAAACTCCCAGACCTCTGTCCCTGTGGTGAAATTAAGAGCTTCCCCAACACAATTTTAGACCCAAATTTTAGGGCTAACGTGCTTCCCTAAAGATGGAATAATATATTGTGTATAATGTACTTCCATGGTTTATCAGTAGGTATACTACGGGTACCTTTCCCTGCCCAGATAGACTGCTATCTATTTTTTTTTAATGGCTACGTCATACCCCACTGTGTGGAGGAAGTTACTTGATTACAGGTCTACTAACGGCATTTAGGATGCTTTCAGTGTTTGCACTATCATAGTGATGCAGCAGGTATTTTGAACTTTTTAAAAAAAGATTTTATTTATTTATTTGACAGAGAGAGCACACAAGTAGGGGGAGCATCAAGCAGAGGGAGAGGGAGAAGCGGACTCCCCGCTGAGCAGAGAGCCCTACGTGGGGCTTGATCCCAGGACCCTGGGATCATGACCTGAGCTAACAGCAGACACTTAACTGACTGAGCTACCCAGGCACCCCAGATATTTTGAAGTTTTAAATGCACTGTTACCTACTTTCTTCCCTAGGATGGACTTTCAGAAGTAAAACAAGGAGGTCAAAAGGTATCCTTTTGACAGATAATCAGAATAAGTCAACACTCCACCAACACTGCACAAGGACCCCTGACTCTCCAAACCCTTATCAGCACTTCTGACATTTCACTGGGCAGAAATCATTTGTCATTTGACCTTGTGTACCAGGTCATTTAATTTTCTTTTTGAATGAATTCCTTCTTTGTGCCCTTTGTCCATTTTTAAAAAAAGATTTTTTAAAAACTTACTTATCTGAGAGAGAGAGGGAGAGAGAAAGCAGGAGCACGGGGAGGGGCAGAGGGAGAAGTAGGGAGCCTGTTCAGCAGGGAGCCTGCCGCGGAGCTCCATCTCAGGACCCTAGGATCATGACATGACCTGAGCTGAAGGCAGATGCTTAACTGACTAAGCCACCCAGGCACCCCCCTCTGCCCACTTTTCTCTCTCTGTCTTTTTTTTAAAGATTTTATTTATTTATTTGACACAGAGAGAGAGATCACAAGTAGGCAGAGAGAGAGAGTGGGAAGCAGGCTCCCTGCTCAGCAGAAAGCCCGATGCAGGGCTCGATCCCAGGACCCTGAGATCATGACCTGAACTGAAGGCAGAGGCTTTAACCCACTGAGTCACCCAGGTGCCCCTCTGCCTACTTTTCTATCCTGAAATCATCCCCATTTTTCTGATAAGAAAAGCTCTTACTGAGCTCTCTCTAAAAAAGTTATTAATTTCTTTCCATATAGACTATAAGGTATCTTTCCCAATTTTTTGATTTCCACTTATACTAGACCTGTCATCATTTTCTTTTATATAGAAGCTTGGTTTCCACATCTGTTTCAATAATCACATACATTTAACCATGCTGAAGCAGCTGCCAGCACTGCTGGATCCTCTTCCCCCTTCACCATGAGCACTGCACCCTCAAGCTTCTCTTCATGTCCCCATACAAAATAGTTCCAAGGCACCACTACCTAGACTGGAATGAAAGTGCCAGAAGGGCAGGGGCTCTGTTCTCCTCACTCTTCTATCTTTAAGAGCTCCTGACATGATAAATATTTGCTGAATGAACAGAAAAGTAGAACCATCTCCTCACTGGTCTCTTTGGCCCTCCACAATACACTCTCCCACCCTGGCAGTCAGACTGATAAATATCTATACCTATCTATATCTATTTTTTCTTGAGAGGGAACGGGAGGAAGAGGGGGGAGAGGGAAATAGAGGGGGGAGAGAGAAACCCAAGCAGGCTCCCTGACCAGCGCAGAGCCTGATCCCACAATCCAGAAATCACAACCTGAGCCTAAATCAAGAGTCTGTCACCCAACCAACTGAGCCACTCAGGCACTCACTGTCCCCACCCCCCTTTTTAAGTAGGCTCCATGCCCAACCTGGCGCCTAGTGCTGGGCTTAAACTCCTGACCCCGAGATCAAGACCTGAGCTGATGTCAACAGTCAAACGCTTAACCAACTGAGCTACCCAGTGCCTTCAGACTGATCTTTTCAAGATATAAACCAGGTCATGCTTCCCTGCACACATTTAGGCTGAATCTAAACCCATCTTTAAGGTCTACCAGGTCCCTGGTACCTCTCTAGCCTCATCCCCTACCCCTCTATAGCCCACCCTCCTCCTGCTCCAAGCACCTGACCCTTCTTTGTGCTCCTCAGATGCGCCCCGCCCTGGCCTGGGTGAAGGCTGTTAAGGCTGGTTACCAGTCTTTCAGGCCTCAGCAATATCAACTCCTCTGCAGGCCTGCTGAGGACACTAACGCTGTTAGGGGATTCCTTCTCTCTCTCCAAACAACTCTACATTCTCCTCCTTTCTTCGTTCTTCAGTGTCTGAAACCCCCGTTGATATACTAATATTTGTTATTTCTCAAAAGAAAGGAAGCACAACCAAAGGGGGTACCCAGACAGTACTCCTCTCCAGCGCCCCCGGGCCTGAAACGTGGGGAGGGTGTGGTCCGTGCACTCGGACGCCGGGGCAATGCTCCCCCACTGGCCAGCACCACCCCCAGCTCCCCAGGGCACCTGGGCCTCCGCGCTCCGGCGCTCCTCCCACTCCCGGCAGCTGACCAGGTCGCGCCGCCACTGCTCGCAGGCCGGCCGTTCGCCGTGGACGTAGTAGTGGTGCAGGAAGTGTCTGGCGCTGCTGCAGAGCTTCCACTCGGCGCGGTAGACTTCGCAGGGGCGCGGCGGCTGCAGCGAGAAGCACGCCTGAGCCAGAGACCTCTGCACTACCCGCCTAGGGACCTCCATCCCGCCCTTTCCTTGGGAGA
>ML097321.1:0-12989 GCA_003697995.1 Taxidea taxus jeffersonii
ATATATTATAAGATGGCCCTCTACTGGGATTTGTCTGATGTTTTATCATGATTAGACTGGGGTTATGGGGTTTAGGGAAGATGATCAAAGAGATGAAAATGTACCACATACTATCAATGTTTTATGACTGTCGATATTGACCTTGACCACCTGGCTGAAGTTGTGTTTGTCAGGTTTCTCCACTATAAAGTTATTCTTCCCCCACATTTCCATACTGTCCTCCTTGGAAGAAAGTCATCATGTGTAGCCCACACTTAAGGAATGGGAAGTGTTTTCCCCCAGGAGAATTTTTAAGAACAAAACTAATATTTTATCCTAAATTATCTATGCGTGGGGTGCCTGGATGGCTCAGTTGTTAAGAGTCTGCCTTCAGCTCAGGTCATGATCCCAGGGTCCTGGGATAGAGCCCTGCATCAGGCTCCTTGCTCAGTGGGGAGCCTGCTTCTCCCCTGCCTGTAGTTTCCCCTGCTTGCTCTCTGTCTCTGTCTCTCTCACTAGCTCTCTCTGTCAAATAAATAAATAAATCTTAAAATAAAATAAATTAATAAATTATCTATGTGTTACTATCCCCCAACTGGTATCTCTGAACACTTAAGAGAAGTCTACTGCCCACAAATGCCAGGTATGAGAATTGTTTGGGGAAACCAAGGATAAGGGGTAAGAAACTACATGTGGGTCCATACAGAGCAGGCAGAGGAGAATAGATGAACCACATGAGCTCAGGAGCAACCAGAAATCAGAGCAAGAGTGGGCCATGAGACCATAAGCCTCCAGGATTTTAGAATACCTGGGATGGAATTCAAGTCCATTTTATGTATATCCAAAAGAACAAGTAACCCCAGGTAACATCTAGGTTATACATTTATCTGTGCTTCAAGTATTTATTTAATACCTACTAAAATATTTAATAGCTACTAAAAGACAGCTACTAAAAGACAGGTGCAAGGAGCTAGGGAAAGACATCGTGATGAACCAAAGACTGCTTCTTCTCTAAAGAGCCTTAAGGAAATCTGAATGCTACCAGCTTGATAATCCTCCCATTCTTGCACTTGCTCAGTTCTTCCATTGGCTTATCATCTTCACAATAAGCCAGGTTCACTCAGAAGCATGTCAAGAAGTGGTGGGGGCAAGAACTTTGGTCCTTCCTGCCCCAGTAATTTCTCCCCCATAGCCAACTCAAATATTTTTTTAAAGAGTGTTCTTTGATATAATTCATCACCACTTTATCAATTTTCTGCATCCTGTAAATAAAAGCATCTTTGGAAGATTTTTCTTTGGAAAATTTTATGGATTTTGATAAACCAAGAAAAAAAAATGTGTGCTTCCTTTATAAATTTACTTTCAAGACAAATAAATCCCTATCTCACTCCCCACCCCCAGCGATAAGTTTACTGCCCCCAACTCTCTACCATGTTGAAATTCTATAGCCACTACATGTGACAATGGAGGCAATATACAATTACGGTTTTCAATACCTAAGAAAATGCAAACACAAAAGTGATGGGTGATCACCCAAGATGTTGGATTTATAAATCACATTCAGAAACAGGATTAGAACAACTCTGAGCCTGCCTGCTGAACCACAGCCTCTCCATTTTAAAATATTTAATAGCCTAACGCATATACGGACAGCTTAGGCACGTGAGATAATGCAAGAAGACGTACAGTGACACTTCCTGCAAATGCTTTGTGTTCAAAACAGAGGTAGCAGATAAAGCAATTAAGGGCATGCTGCCAAGGAGTGACCGCCATTCTGAAAAATCACACATGCATTCAGGATAAAAAGGTTCATGGGCACGCCCCTTTGGCTGTACCACAAAGGATAGAAAGTGGAAAAATAGCACCCCTGGCCATAAGTTAATGCCAATATTTTGAAATAAAACAAAATATGTATCTATGTAAGCTACAAATATAGATCCCATACATACCAAATCAATGCAATTGACACATGTACACACAGCGCCATAGGACATTTGAACAAGAGTTTTCAAATGCTTCTCAAGCATTCAAATGTAATATCATAAAAATAAATTTACCATATTAGTTGATTGGCCCAGAGACCACCCTCCCACCGGCTCTGACTAGACTCAGATAAACACTGAAAAACCATTTCTTTAATCCAATTCCCTTATTTTACAGGACTATTTGAAAATATGCCAAGATTAAGATAACAGTATGTGAGCAGCAACCAAAATAAGTCAATCAGAGAAAGACAATTATCCTATGATCTCACTGATATAAGGAATTTGAGAAACAAGACAGAGGAGCACAGGAGAAGGGAGGGAAAAATGAAACAAGACAAAACCAGAGAGGGAGACAAACCATAAGAGAGTCTAAATCTCAGGAAACAAACTGAGGGCTGCTGGAGGGGAAGGGGCTGGGAGGGATAGGGTGGCTGGGGGATGGACATTGGGGTGGGTATGTGCTATGGTGAATGCTGAGAATTGTGTAAGACTGATGATTCACAGACTTGTACCCCTGAAACAAATAATACATTATATGTTAATAAAAAAAATTGTATGAGCCGCAGTGATGTAGGGTTGTTTGTGTGTGCATGCGCGCGCACATGTGTTATTCATAGCCTTGAGCTTATATCTTCATGTTCCAAACATTTATAATATCTGCTGAAGTTTTTCAAACTCAGGCCTGCATGGGAATCACCTGGACAGCTGACAAAACAGGTTTCTGAACCCTAACCCCAAATATGTTGATTCAAAAGTCAGAGTGTAGTTATGGGTTTGCATTTCTAATCAGCCCCCAAGTACTGCTGATGTTGCTGGTCTGGGACCCTCAGCTCGAGATCTGCATTAAAGGACAGTGTCCAGATATAGCCTTGCACTACTGGAAAATGAGGGCACCAAAAAACCTCCCTTCCAAGCTCTCGTGTTCAACACAAGGAGGTACTTGCAAATATTTGCTGAACAAATGGCCAACAAGTGAGACCTCTAGGATTTCGGGTTAGCAGCCACCACTGGTCAGCTCCATGACATTAGATACAATACTTCTCATCATTGGAAAAGTACCAGGTTGACCCTCCAAGGCCCTCCCATGGATATCCTCATTCCATTATGTTTTTTACACTTTCCAGGCTGTCTGTATCCTCTGGCAAATTTAAGGAAGGAGGCTCAAGCTGTATCTTCTATTATCTTTTACCTCACATCTTCTCTTTGCACCCCACATTCACTTTCTGCCTTGTTCACCATGTTGCAGGCCCTGTACAACTGACCTTTTGGACTAAAGCAATGGGTTCCCTTATCCCCCGACTTCTGGTTGGGTTGTACCAATAGAAGGCACTGGCAGGAGGTTAGAAGTGGCAGAAGAGTGAGGTTTCCAGACTTCTCCCTACCAAAGTGCACTGAGTGGACTGTGTTCAGTTACCAAAGGGCACAGCCCCTGTCAGGGGGCTATCTTCTGTCACCTGCCCTCCCTGGTGGGAGGGTGGTCTCTGGAGGGTGGTCTCCTCCATCCTCTCCCCTTCAGGACTAGCGGGAGTACGGCTCCCAGCTGTAGCTAGCCCTGGGCCACTGTTCTATCAATGGCTCTCATAAACACTACCCTCACATGAGAAAGTCATCATCTGATTAAATTCTTCTCAACTTACCAGTTCAACGGTGTCTTCCACTTCCTGCTAGGCCCCTGACTGGGACACCAGCAGTGTACCAGCTTAGACCCTTGACCACTCTCATGAGCGACCCCGGCGTGGAGACCTACCTCTTCCAATGACTTAGTCTCCCTGGGCTAGTCCCCATTTAGGAGAACGACCCACCCCTTCTCTTTCTCACGCAGGGATGATAAGATAAAATAGTCTGTCTGAAATCAGTTCACACTTTCAGAAACTCAAAGGTTCATATCCAACTTAACTGTAGCATTTAATGTACGCCAAGGTTTAAAAATCCAAAGCTATATACAAAACAAACATCACGCATGGTTTTTTTTAGACTTTATTTACCTGATTGTTTGCAAGTATTTTGTAAGGAGATTGATTCTTTCATTAGCAGGATGCCTGTCATTCAATAAATGTTAGCTATTACTCAGCAATGTAAACTGAGCTCTACAAAGTGCCAGGCACTAGGTCAGGCTCGGTGTCCATGAAGGCAAACAGAACTGTCTCATCTCCTGCCCTCATGGAGATTACAATCTGGCAAAAGAGGGAGATATTAAATAACGAATTACAGAATCTATTCTTAGATTACTATTGTGATAAATCCTGCATAGGATCATTGCTAAGGGGACACCAGGCAAAAGGGGCAAGATGAAGGGGAGGTTGCAGGGAGGGTAGCCTGTACTTGTAGAAGAAACAGCATGTTTTGGAGGACATACTTGGTCTCACAGTGGTCTTTTCCAAATCTTCTTTTAATGGAAATTTAAGTTTAAAGAAGAAAGACATAAGGAATGCAAGTTCTTTGAAAAGGATGAGGCAGGGAATTCAAAGGCAGAGAGAAGGAGAAACAACTGTCCAGCATGAAACATTATTCAGCAAAGGTTATGGTGAAAAAAAAAAAAAGACAAATATTTTGATTGTTACACGTGTTTTCACACCCGGAGAACAAGTCTATTTTCTATTTTTGTCCTAAACTATTTCTATTCCATATTCACACTTTACTATGTTTAGATACCTCTGCTGAAAAAGTCAAAGTATTCTAAGAGAATGGAGAGACTTTTTACTTTCCTTTAGGACGTTCTGTCGGAATTGTCATTAAGTTTCTCAAAGAATCATTCTAAGTGCTCAAATTACTTAAAACGCACTAAAAAAATGGACCAGTTGGCCAATATGCTGAATTTTTCAAGCAACAAGCTTGGCATCAATGAGGGGATCTCAACATGGCCCTTTGGACACTTACCTGCTCTACACCTATTTCAAACAGACACCCCCCTGAAGGCCACAGGCATGTGAACACTCACAGGCAATGCCACTGTCCTTCCAGGTCAATCTGCTCTGCCCTAAGTGTGTCTGAGTCTTCTCCTCTCAGGAGGCCCCCCCCCCCGCCCCCCCCCCCGCCCCCCCCCCCCCCCCCCCCCCGCCCTGGCCAGCTCCAGTGCACACAGGTGCCTGCCTTCCCATTTCCTAGATGACACACAGCGGTCCTCGCAGACTATGATACCCACACTGCAATCTAGTCAGCCCTGGGCTATACGACATATTACTGATTTTCGTGCAATTTACAGAAGGTCATGGTACTTAAGATGGTGTTCAATTATTTTAAAATAAGGCTAAAAAAGCTAGAGGCAAGTCATGGTAAATAGAGAAGGAAATGAGAAAGCCCAGGAGCTTTATCTTCTCTCTTCCTTCTCTCCCTGCTCTGTAGCTCCTCCTCAGCAAGCCCCTTGTCTTCCCTCAGTAGCTTTTTTGTGACAGAAGATGTGGGGCCCATATACACAGCGACCAGTGGCCCAGGCAAATCCTCGGCCACCTCCCCAGAGAAATGCATATGCATGTGTGTCAGACTACACCGGCTGATTGTCTGAGCTCAGAAAATACGGTCACTGTACTCATATGTAACTATGTTTACCTCTTTTTCTCTTTTGTGAATTTAGATAGATCCTATTATCATAACCATTTCCAAATTGTTCATCCAGGCTCCCAGCCATTATCACTATCCTCATTCTCATTTCCAACAGTTATTAAGACTCGGGTCCTGGGGCGCCTGGGTGGCTCAGTTGGTTAAGCGACTGCCTTTGGCTCAGGTCATGATCTCAGGGTCCTGGGATGGAGCCCCGCATCGGGCTCCCTCCTCACTGGGGAGCCTGCTTCTCCCTCTCCCTCTACTGCTCTGCCTGCTTGTGTCTCTCGCTCTCTCTGTCAAATAAATAAATAAAAATCTTAAAAAAAAAAAAAAAAAGACTCGGGTCCTGCCCTAAGTGCTTTATATCAATTGTATTTCATCTTCTCCTGAATTCCTTAAGGTGAATGTTAGTGTTTTCCGTATTTACCAATGAGGAAGCTAAAGCGTTACAGGTTAAGTTGCTTGTCCAAGGTCACCTAATAAGTAGAAGACCTGGGATGCCGGTCCTTGTCTGTTTAATTCCACTCACCCATCTCCATATCATAATGATATTTGCTAAACTAGAACTTAACCCTTTAACTAAAGCATGTATTGTGCGCTGGTGTTTGCAGGGTGGGGCGTTGTTTTTACAGTAGTCTCTACTAAACATTCATGACTGTAAGCTCGGAGAGGGCAGGTATCCTGTTTATCATACTTACCATAGTATTCCCAGAACCTTAGCTCACAGGACTTTGTACACAGAATGTGTTCAGCAAATGCCTGCTGAAGAGAAGAAGAGAGAGAAGAAGGGAAGAAGGAGGGAGGAGGTACATAGAGAAGAAGGCAGGCAGGCTTTCAAAAGGAAAAAGTATATTTCATAAAGAAGCAAACAGAAATGTGTAACTCTCGGAAGCTGAACTCTTGGATGTAAGTTCTGTGGCCCCTTCCGAAATACAGATGCAGTTTTTCCATTGTTCAGGGAGAGAAAGGAGTAATGAACAAGACTAGGAACAAAATATTTGTTGCCAGGTAGTAAATGCGGCATTCAGAGAGATCTGTTCAGATCACACAGAAATGGGCAAAACCCCAGGGAAGTATAATGGAGCAGGCAGAAGATCCCAGGAGTCGGGGTACACAATGACCACTGGTGGAGGGACACTGGGAGCAACCCTAAGGGACAGGAAAGTAACCAGGAGAGTATCTTTCAGATAGCACTTGTTCTAAAAATTTTTCTCTTTTTGATAAAACCAAACAACATTCGGAAGGCTACCCGCACTCCAAAGTATGGAGAAGAAGGCATCTGACGCCAAGAACGATGTAAGCGACATTCAGTGCACAGATACTCCCCGCAAGTCTACCATGTACAGATGCCAGGGATGGACTGAGGGATGAAGACAGTGTTTCTACTCCTATGTAGCTTATAACACATCCGCAAATCGACATGAGAAATACCAGGAAGTGATGAGTCTGTGCAGAGAATTAAAATAGCTCTCCCAGAACCTACAGCAAATCAACAACTAAATGTGAGCAATATCAGAATGGGAGAAGAGCTCTGCGAGAAACCACGCTACCAAATTTAAAATAACAAACTTAAAACCAGGAAGTCATTCTGAGTTTCCTCAGTAAAGCCAAAAGCTACAATCTACACTTCTTCCCTGAATGTACAGACAGACTCCTCCTTTCAGAATGTTGCAATAAGCATGCTGAGTTGGATGACAGCAGCTCAAATCGTTGTGAGACAGAGCAAGATGAGCAAACAGGAAGGAGTGAATGAAACTCAGTCTATACCAGTTTCATTCAATAGACTCTGCAGGCCTCGGCCAGCTCTCTTTCCAGGAGCTAACCTATTTTCCCAGCCAGTCTAAATGTCACGGAAGACCCCGCTAGCTTCAAGGAGTGGTGAAAATCAGAAACTCAGCCAACAAAGCTTTTGCATTACATCAGAGCCTGAGGGCCCTCATGAGCTCCCACTGAGTATGACACAGGGGTGGTAGAGCCTTCATCAAAAACTTGGCAGGTATGAGGAGCAAGACACAGCACTGGGCTGAGGCCAGAGCAGTAGGAGTGTCAGTCTGAGGGTCCCTGGGAGCCCCCCACAGAGGCCAGGAAAACAAAAGGGCAGAACCTAGAACACTCAGGCAGTAGCCCTGCTCCCTCACCAAAGGAAAAATACCACAATCCCAAACCCCCAGCTCCCTCTCCCTCCCTCCGCCACCAGAACTTTGCCCTTCATTAGCCAAATCCACTCCCAGGGAAGTGCCAGTGGGGACATATGAGAAGCTGCATCCCAGTTACCCTGCGTCTTCTCGCTCAGGTGGCATTTTACAGAACCAGGGACATCATGCTTGGTTTTTTGGTCCCCAATTATGTCACGGTGCCAGGTAATGAGAAGTCTGGGTGCATTCTGTGGGCACAGGAAAGCCACTGAAGGTTTTCGACAGTGGAGAGACCAGCTCCGTGCTCTGCAGGAGAGAGATGGATTGGCAAAGGCAGGGTGTTGAGATACAAGAGAAAAGCGACCAGGATGGCAACTTCAGGAAATATGAAAAATGAGGAACAGCTGAAAGCCCTGGGAACAAGAAGACTGAGGGGACACAACACAGTCCCCTTCAAATATTCCAAGGGCTTGCATCTGAAGAGGGATTTAAGTTTCCCTGTAATGACTCAAATGGAAGTTACAGAGTTAGACTGAAGAATGGACATACATTTCACCTGAAAACCAGAGAACTTTCTGGTGACTAATGCTGAGCAAAAATAGAACAGGTTACCCACAGTGGCTGTGACTCAAAGGAGGTATTCAAGAACAGTCCAGATCACGTGACCACGAGCAGCCCTGTCCATTTTAAGCTTTATTATTTCATTATTTCCTCCTATGATGTCCAAGGTCCTTCCAAGTCTATCAAACTCTACCTACCCTAAGTTTCATTTCCAAGTCGTTCCTGGCCCTTCCATAATCATCTCTCCCTCTTCTGAATAAAGCACTAGTCACCCCACACAACTTGCCTGGGAGATAAGCAGGAGTAACCCTGTGGCATTGTTTCCATCGCTGTTACTTATTTCTTGCATATCAGTAATCTCTGCAGTCAGACAATAGTCACTTGAAGGCAATAACCTCACCTTATATTTCTAGAACCGGCCCTGTGCCTTGCACGTAGTAAAATGCCCAAGACTCCTCAGTGCCTACTCTGTAAAACTGTGGAACTCAGTATACATTTCTTGTGTGCATCCATTCAAGAAACCCTGTGGGCCATTTCAGACGCCTGATCCTGATTATTTTATTTCCTGATTAGACTCAGTTATGTTTTAGTTTTATTGAGCTAAATTTTTCTTCCAACTAAAAGTATTCTTCCACAGCATATTTTTAGAGAAGGGAAAAAAAGATTGATGCTTTTAATTAAAAACATTTCTAACCTTTTTTTCCATCACAAAATAAAAAGAATGTTTCAGCAGCAGAAAATGTCATCCAGAAAACCAGCCACTTATGAAAGGATTGATTTTTCTCATGGTTGAATTAAACAAGTGCAATTAACACTACTGATTTATTCTCCCACACAGAGGCTGCCTTTGTGAATATTTGAATTCAAGGCCAATAACAAATTAAGGTGACTTTCAAACTGAATGACCATAATGAAATTTTTAGCCCTTTTGGGTCCTCACATGGCTACATTTGGTGAATATGGGTCCTCCAAGGACTCTAACCTATTTATATGAATATTTCTTTTCCCAAACACATCCTTCTATGTATACATATTCCCACTATTGGAGGATAGTCCATGACCTTATTTTTTTGGATAAGGAACCAGCTTCATTCCAAAGCCTAAAAAGCTAAAACTCCTTTAAGATCCTGCTTTTGCACAGTCACCATGAACTCACCATATACCAAGTCCTTTTGCTTCTTTGGAATTAAGGCAAATTGAATGGGAAACACCACAGACCCACTTTATGTGTTGTAAACCACAGTGTGCGTAGTCAGGTTTCTTATAAAAGCTTATAGTCTTAAAAATCCCTACGAGGGCGCCTGGGTGGCTCAGTGGGTTAAGCCTCTGCCTTCGGCTCAGGTCATGATCTCAGGGTCCTGGGATGGAGTCGCGCATCGGGTTCTCTGCTCAGCAGGGAGCCTGATTCCTCCTCTCTCTCTTTCTCTGCCTACCTCTCTGCCTACGTGTGATCTCTCTCTGTCAAATAAATAAATAAAATCTTTTAAAAAAAAAGAAAAGAAAATCCCTACGATTTCTTTATACACAAAAAATTCCACATACCATTTCCATGTGATATATTTTCTCACTGGCATATGTTGGAAACTGTAATGGGCTCAGTAGACATATACTCTTCCTTCTATCTTGCCTGACCCTACTGGGTAAGCAGCATATCGACACTTCCATTTTTAAAGAAGAAACAAACCATGGTGTGAAGAGTTCTAAGCCCCCAAAATGTCCAGATTTCACCAGGCAAATACACTTCTGAGATATAGGCTGGACACTTCTTAGAGCTTGTTCTCCCCTTTGAGCACACTGACCACAGAGGTTCACCTGACTCTGGGCAGGGGGATGGGCATTGAGGAAAGGGTAGATTGTAGGCAATCTGAATTTTCACCCATATCCTATTCAAGAGAAGCTTACGTTAAATTCATCATGCAACTAGGCCTACCCAATAAGCTTGTCTTTGGGAAAGAACAACTAACAAACCAAAACCATGGGGTTGCGTTTATCTGTTGTGACATATACTGTTGTGGATATTTTCCACTGCCCCTTCGAATCCACTATCTATTCTTCTCCACCCTGCCCTGTACCCTAGAAGGTTAAATTTTATGGAATGTAGCAATGGGCTCCTTGCTTTCTCTTTTGAGTTTTGCTTGGGATCTGCTAATGGAAGGCCCTGGCAGATAATGAATAGGAAAGAAAAGAGAAGTTGAAGGATTTACTCCTGCAGCCTTCTTCCTTATGGCTAGATGTGTTCCTCTGCCAAAAGCACAGCCCCTGCCAGTGGCCTCTCCCACATCTAAGCCTGGTTCCCTCCCTATGCTCCTTCTGGCCAAAGGTAATTATGGCTCCCCAGGGTGCTTTCTTTGTTCTTTGCTGGTTTCCCCTAAGCACGCCTGCACTTTTATAAATAGGTTTTTCCTTAAACTGTCACAACTACCCTACTTGAATGTGCCATCTATTTCCTGCCTGGACTCTGTAACATCACTTTCAAGCCAACATTGCCTTGAAATGCCTCCACCTGAGGTTTCTACAAACCATGAGCACCAAAGGAACAGGTGAGAGGAAAGAAATCAAGTGGTTATACATTGTTTATAAAAATGACTCATTCCTTATTCTTTGGACAGTTCTCTGTTTCTAATTATTTAACATTTCTAAAGATTGTAATGCCAAAAAAAATCTCTGCACAATTAAAACATCATATACCACAATTTTAAGCTCTGCATCCATTAAACCAAGTTTCTGCTCCCAAGACTAATAATATAGATGGAGCTCTCTGCCAGCACATGGCTTCGTGACATAGTCTTAATAAATATCAGCATACAGCATATTTCACTTAGACAGTAGACAGCATTATTTAGAGAAGAAATGGTCAAAGCCTTTAAGAATAAAAACCTGCTCTACAGGACAGCTGACTAAATGTTGAAGCTCTTAAGGGAAAGGAGTTTGGAATTTAATATGGAAATTGTTCAGCTATTACTAAATGACTTAAAAACAACTCTCAGAAACCTGGGAGATGAACAAGTACTGAAGCAAGTTCTTTCCATCAGTGGAAAGGGCTTGAAGGACTCTCTCTAAATAACATCTGCTCTCCCCCATATTTGAAACTAAAGACAAGCCAGAAGCTATCAAGTATAACTTCAGCCATCCAGAACCCATCTGAAGAACACAGAGCACAGTAACATTCTCTTGATTACTTTTCCTTTAAGAGCAAGGTTAAAGAGTACTGATAAACAAGCACTTGACTTCCAAATCACAGAAAATGGCATGTTACTACGACTGACTCTGTGGCTCTCCAAGACAAGTCCACTTAGGGGGTTCCCGCCAACAGCTCAGATCACATCTTTGTGACAGTTTCTTATCTCTGCTGAGAGCTCAGGCAGCCCACATACTTAGGGACTGGAAGACCTCAAATGGACACCAGTCATCCAAGTCACCTGTGACAGTGGACACCAGAGTCAAGGACAATGATTTTATGGAAGCTGAAGGGCCTATGTAGCTGAAGGAACTATCCAGAAATTATCTAATTTATTAGAGCACAAAATATCTCTTAACAAGGTCAGTCCCATGCTCCCTTTAATCCAGGATTCTGTCACTCCCTGAGAACTGTTGATTAAACACCAGCTTCAAAGATGAAGGACATCCTCTAACAGCATGTTTCCATTTCTGATCCATCAAAGATTGTATCATCTGCTATCCTGCCCTTAAAAATAATCAAGCAGGGGCACCTGACTGGCTCAGTCAGTTAAGTGTCTGACTCTTGATTCTGGTTCAGGTCATGATCTCAGGGTTGCGAGATGGAGCCATGCATTTGGTTCCACACTGGATGTGAAGACTGCCTAAGATTTTCTCTCCTTCTCCCTCTGCCTTCACCACCCACCACTTGCACTCACATTCGCTCTCCCTCTCTCTCAAAAAAGGAAAAATATCAAGGAGATGAATTGGACAACAACAAAAAACAGCCTTGTAGCTTCCCTCATCTAGTCAGATATTCTAAACTGGTGTCCTGGGGGAGGACGGGTCCAACTCCTTTAGGTGAAGCAAGTTCTTTTTCTCCTTTATACCATCCCACTTTACTTATCTACATGACCCATCTGGCCCTGTCAGAGATGGTGTTCTAGATTCATTCCTAGGAACATTTAAAGATATAACTAAAGAGAGGGAAAGATGAACTCAAAGGACAGGGCTGGGGACAGAATCCTGTAGATGCTATGATGGTTTTTAAAATATGTTGGCAAATTCCAAAGAGAAATTGAGAAAACAATCCTATTTATAATTGCACTAAGAATAATAAAATGCCTAGGAATAAACTTAACCATGGAGGTTGAAGGACTTGCACTCTGAAAATTATAAAACTTCGATGAAAGAATTTGAAGACAACACAAACAAATGGAAAGGTATTTGGTGCTCACAGATTAGAATACTGTAAAAATGTCCACACTACCCAAAGCAATCTATACATTTAATTCAATCCCTATCAAAATACCAACAGCATTTCTCACAGAACTAGAATGGACAATCTTAAAACTTGTATGGAACCACAAAAGATCCTGAATAACCAAGGCAATCTTGAAAAAGAAAAATAAAGCTGGCAATATGACCATTCCAGATTTCAAGTTACACTACAAAGCTGCAGTAATCAAAACAGTATAGTACCGACACAAAAATAGACACACAGATCAACAGAAAAGGAAAGAAATCCCCAAAACACCCCCACAGTTATATGGTCAATTAATTTTCAATGAAGGAGGCAAGAATATGCAATGGGAAAAAGACAGTCTTTTCAACAAATGGTGTTGGGAAAACT
>ML097321.1:13389-23930 GCA_003697995.1 Taxidea taxus jeffersonii
AATGCATACAATTCAACACCCCAAAACCAAATAATCCAATTAAAAATTGGCAGAAATCATGAACAGACATTTCCCCAAAGGAGACAAGATGCTCAATATCACTCATTATCATGGAAATACAAATCAAACCTACAATGAGATACCACCTCACACCTGTCAGAAAGGCTAAAATCAACAACACAAGAAACAAGTGTTGGCAAGAATGTGGGGGAAAAAGCAACTCTCATGTACTGCTGGTGGGAATCCAAACTAGTACAGAAAACAGTACAGAGGTACTTAAAAAAATTAGAGATAGAATCCCCTATGATCCAGTAACCCCATCACATGAAAACACTAATTTGAAGGATACATGCACCTCTATGTTTATTGCAGCATTATTTACAATAGCCAAATTACAAAGCAGCCCAGGTGTCCATTGACAGATGAATGGATAAATACACACACACACACACACGCTGGGATATTACTCAGCCATAAAGAAGAATGGAATCTTGCCATTTGCAACAACATGGATGGAGCTAGAGAGTATACTGGTAAGTGAAATAAGTCAGCCAGAGAAAAACAAATACCATATGATTTCACTCACTGGTGGAATTTAAGAAACTAAACAAATGAACAAAGTTGGGGGTGGGGAGAGGCAAACCAAAAAACAGACTATTAACTACAGAGAAGGAACAAATTCCCAGAAGGAAGGTGGGTTGGGGGATGGGTGAAATGGGTGATGGGGATTAAAGAGTATACTTATCATCATGAGCACTGAGCCATGTAGAGAACTGTTGAGTCACTCACTATATTGTATTCCTGAAACTAATATAACACTGTATGTTAACCATCCTGGAATTTAAAAAGAAATATTTTAGTAATAAACAAAACACGTTGTCAAATGCTGTAACATTTATCCCATCTAGAAGTAGAGTTGAATTCCTTTCCTCTTAAATATGGGATGGCTTAAGTTACTCACATACTGAATAAAATATGGTGGAAGCCATGCTGATAATATAGGTCAAAAGGATGATAAAGCCTCTGCCTGGCACTCTCTCTCTCTCTTACTCGGGCTGTTTGCTTTTGGAACTCATCCACTAGGCTGCATGGAAGCCAGGCAGCTGTGGAGAGACCCATGTGGAGAGGAACCAGGACTCTCCACTCCAGGCTTCTGGCTACTCCACCCTCCCAACCAAACCCCATAGCCGGAACCCACTTGCTAGCCATATGGGTGCATCTTGGAGGTGAATCCTTCTCCTGTCAGGTGACCTCCCACCACCCCTCCACTCCCCAGCTGATGCTGCATGGAGCAGAGATGGGTCTTTCCACCCAGCCCAGCTCAGATTGGAGATTCATGAGGTATATATAAGTGATTGCTGTGATATGTCCCCAAGTTTGGGGGAGATTTTTTTATGCAGCAATAGATAACCAGAACAGATGCTTAGACTCAAACTTTTACTGGTAATTCCAATATAAAACTTGTTAAATATGTTCTCATCTAGTGAGAGGACAGAGAAATGAGGGATGAGGCAGATTCTATAACTGTCATATTTCTTAAAACCATGAGAACCTAAATATAATGAAAAAAAAAAAAGCACCTGTGACCTTTTACAGTTTGACACTTTACTCACTTTCAAGAGCTAGAAAAATTAGGAGAGGTGTTCAACATTAATGTTGCTAGGGCTGGAGAAGCAGACAAGAGTGGGCATGCCAATCCTTGTCCTTTCACTTTAAGATCCCTCAAACAGTTCCCTTTTCTTCCCAAGCTGCTTATTTTCACTGGCAAGATTATTTATAGTCAACCCTTCTTCCTGGAAGGACATCAGATCAAATTCCAAAAACACTCATTCAATAACATGCAAGAGGTAAGGGTTGAAGCTCTGAAGATTGATGGGCTGTTTTCCTGAAAACAATTCTGCATACCCCTGCCACATGAAGTTCCTGACATTTGTCCATCAGTATATCCTCCTCTCCTTCAAGAACAAATGATCACCTCTTTTTATTTACTGTATTAAATCTAATTGTCTTTGTCCATCTTTTGTGGTACTATGATTTCACCTTATGTATTTAACTCTTTCCCATTTTGCGTTGGTTATTCCCTCCTCTAAGCTTTGATTCATAGCCTTTTATCTACATCTTTATCAGTCAACCATCTTTCAAAGGCATGTTCAAGCCTCATATCAATTTTTTAAAAAAGAAAAAAAATTCCCTAAACATGGCAGGTGACCTCTCCCTTTTTTTACTTTTTAAAGATTTTTTAAAAATTTATTTATTTGACAGAGAGAGAGAGGGATCACAAGTAGTCAGAGAGGTAGGCAGAGCTGGGGTGGGGAGAGGGGGAAGCAGGCTCCCCACTAAGCAGAGAGCCCAATGCGGGGCTCAGTCCCAGGACCCTGGGATCATGACCTGAGCTGAAGGCAGAGACTTAACCCACTGAGCCACCCAGGTGCCCAGGCACCCAATTTCCCTCTCCCTCTTTGAATTCCTACAGCACTCGGAGTCCACATCACTCTGACACAAGAGCAGATCTGCCCATTCCCCTCTGTTTATAGGTCCTTCAGGGGCGAGACCATGTCTTTGGCTTCTTTAAATTCCTCCCCTCTACTCCAAACACACTCAGAGCCTCATTTGGTGTCTTGGATACCTTCTTTGCTAAACTGCTTATTAGATTAGGTGAAAGAACTAGATAATGTGGCAAATAGCTTACAAAACCCCTTCTAGGAATATTTTTATTATAACCACTGCCTACTCTTAGAGAATAATCTTTAGTTGTGCAATTTTGGGTCTGAGCCAGCTAGTTAGGGTCAGTCAGTCAGTATCTGGGGGAAGTGGGGATGCCTTAATAGCGAAGTGGTGGTCCATGTGTTGCTAGATATGCCCAGGAAGCCCCTGAATCCTACTAGCATCAAATGGGCAGGATCTTTAAGATTATCTAGCACAGAAATGTACCTTGTATTTATGATATATGAAGAAATTGTGGAAATTAATGTTAACCTCATTTTACAGATGAAGACAGTAAGATTCAGAGAGGATAAGTAATAAGCCCCAAAGCACCTGGTTATCAGCATGAATGGCCTTGACCTCAGGTCTGTGGACTCCTTTTCCAGCATTCTTTCCACAACCAAAACCTGGAGGACAGTTACCTTTTCTCAATGAATATTCCTCTTTGAAGAGCAAACTAGTGTTTCAAGCGAACATCTGAATGATGGCTTTAAAGTCAATTTTTACTACATAGGGTGACCTTAATTGCTAGACATTTTCTTCTTAAGCAAAACAAAGGAAAAATCTATTTTATCCCCTCTGACTGAGAAAGATGTGTTCAGGTACCTGACTTGCAAGCAATTTTTCCAAAGCAGAAGGGATCTTTTCTCAGCACTGCATCATACACTGTCTCTAGGCTAAAAGCAATGAATTACACCATGTAATTGGCATATCTAAAAGAAAGATACAACAATCCCTATCAAAATACCATCAATTTTTTCAAAGAGATGGAACAAATAATCCTAAAATTTATATAGAATCAGAAAAGACCCTGAATAGCCAGAGGAATATTGAAAATGAAAACCAAAGTTGGTGGCACCACAATTCCAGACTTCAAAGCTGGAATCATCAAGACAGTATGGTACTGGCACAAAAACAGACTCACAGATCAATGGAACAGAACAGAGATCCCAAAAATAGACCCTCAACTCTATGGTCAACTCATCTTCGACAAAGCAGGAAAGAATGTCCAATGGAGAAAAGATAGTCTCTTCAACAACTGGTGTTGGGATAATTGGACAGCCACATGCAGAAGAATGAAACTGGACCATTTCCTTACACCACACACAAAAATAGACTCAAAATGGATGAAAGACTTCAATGTGAGACAGGAATCCATCAAAATCCTTGAGGAGAACACAGGCAGCAACCTCTTCGACCTCAGCCACAGCAACTCCTTCCTAGAGACACTGCCAAAGGCAAGGGAAGCAAAGGCAAAAATGAACTATTGGGACTTCATCAAGATCCAAAGCTTTTGCACAGTAAAGGAAACGGTCCACAAAACCAACAGACAACTGACAGAATGGGAGAAGATATTTGCAAATGGCATATCAGATAAAGGGCTTGTATCCAAAATCTATAAAGAACTTTTCAAACTCAACACCCAAAGAACAAAAAATCCAATCAAGAAATGGGCAGAAGACATGAACAGACATTTCTGTAAAAAAGACATCCAAATGGCCAACAGACACATGAAAAAGTGTTCAACATTCACTTGGCATCAGGAAAATACAAATCTAAACTACAGTGCGATACCACCTCACATCAGTCAGAATGGCTAAAATTAACAAGTCAGGAAATGACAGATGTTGGCGAGGATGCAGAGAAGGGGAACCCTCCTAACATGGGAATTCAAGCTGGTACGGCCACTCTGGAAAACAGTATGGCGGTTCCTCAAAAAGTTGAAAATAGAGCTACCTATGACCCAGCAATTGCCCTACTGGGTATTTACCCCAACGATCCAAATGTAGTGATTCAAAGGGGCACATGCACCCCAACGTCTATAGCAGCAATGTCCACAATAGCCAAACTATGGAAAGAACCTAGATGTCCATCAAGAGATGAATGGATAAAGAAGGTGTGGTACATGCATATATACAATGGAATACTATGCAGACATCAAGAAATGAAATCTTGCCACTTGCAATGACATGGATGGAACTAGAGGGTATTAGGCTAAGCGAAATAAGTCAATCAGAGAAAGACAATTATCATATGATTTCTCTGATATGAGAAATTGAGAGGCAGGGTGGGGGGCAGGGAGGGAAAAAATGAAACAAGATGGGATGGGGGGGGGGGGGACAAAACATAAGAGACTCTTAATCTCAGAAAAAAAACAGAGGAGTGCTGTGGGGGGGGGGGGGAGGGATAGGGTAGCTGAGTTATGGACTTTGGGGAGGGTATGTGCTATGGTGAGTGCTGTGAAATGTGTAAGACTGATGATTCACAGATCTGAAGCAAATAATACATTATATGTTAGAAACAAAAAGAAAAAGAAGGAAGGAAGGAAGGAAGGAAAGGGAAGGGAAGGAAGGGAAGGAAGAAGGAAGGGAAGGAAGGAAGGAAGGAAGGAAGGGAGGGAGGGAGGGAGGGAGGGAGGGAGGAAGCCCATGCCTTAAAAACCAAGAACATAGATTAGATGTGTGCACTGACCTGAGAAATTGATAAAAGCAACTTAAACATGAACCCTATTCCTTAAGAGGCTCAACAATTGCTCCCTATCAGTATACTAGCAAATCCTATTTACCATATTTTATATTGCCAATTCTAAGATGAATTATATCTTTCCACTGACCTTGTCAAAATAGGCCTTTGTCATAACAAGAAGTAATAAAAGCAACTCCACGGTCTAGATCAATAAAATCAGGCAGGTGGGCTGACAGAGACAGTAGCAGAAAGTCCCCAAGTGATTTTTAATTTAAAAAAGCAACTCATAAGAAATGAGCATTCCACTTTGTTTTCAAGTTCTTGCTCAGTATTTTGAGAAAAGAAAGGAAAAGTTACAGATCACAGATCCAGACATAGATCTCTAGATCATATATATATTAAAATTGAAGGAGTACAATATAGTAGCTAAGGACCCATACTCTACAGCAAGACCATGTAATTCAAATCCCTGCTTGGTTACTGACTGTGTGATATAGAGAAATTTACTTAAAATACTTTCTAGTTCAGTCTCTTCATCTAAACATAGAGTTGATATGGGGCACCTGGGTGGCTCAGTGGGTTAAATCCTCTGCCTTCGGCTCAGGTCATGATTCCAGAGTCCTGGAATCGAGCTCTGCATCAGGCTCTCTGCTCGGCGGGGAGCCTGCTTCCCTCTCTCTCTCTCTGCCTGCCTCTCTGCCTACTTGTGATCTCTGTCTCTCTGTCAAATAAATAAATAAAATCTTTTAAAAGAAAATAAACATAGAGTTGATAATATTTGCTAATTTGTAGGCTGCTGTAGGAATTCAGTGACAATACATGCCAGGGACTTAGAACAGTGCCTGGCCTCTAGTAAACATTCACAAATATTAGCTGTTCTTATTATCTGCGACAGGGACAAGATTATTGATATGTGAGTACGTATAGTCTTCCCCTTTCCCTTCCTGCTTCTGAGAAGGGTATCTTTCTTGCTTGTTGGGTCAGCTCTAGAGTGTTCTCTTGCTGTGTGAAATCTGAGTCTGGGTTTGAGGAAATCTACCAGAAAACATTTAGACTATACTACTCAGGGGAGGTTCTAGGTAACAAAAAGGGTTATGTGCAGGGCGTGTGGGATTTTGCAGAGATGGGTGAATGCTTGATCTGGATAATAGGTGTCAACAAAAAGGGAACAGAGAAGACTTTAGAAATATGGTAGCAATGTGAAGAGAGAAGGAAAGGCTTCTAGCAACTACACCAGGTCATAGAATTGAAAAAGACATGGTAGGTTTTCTTTTCTTTCTTTCTTTTTTTTAAATATTTATTTATTTATTTTAGTGGGGGAGGGGCAGAAGGAGAGGGAGACTCTCAAGCAGGCTCCACGCTAAGCACGGAGCCAGACACCAGACTTGATCTCAAGACCCTGAGATCCTGACCTGAGCTGAAATCAAGAGTCAGACACTTAATAGACTGAGCCACCCAGGTGCCCCAAGACACTGTAGTTTTAAGAAACACCACTTAAGTTTTTCGAGAAATACAATAAAGATAGGAATTAATTTTCTGTAATTGCTTTCAGTTATTGGATGTTGTTCTGTGAATATGATGTTGTACTGAGACTGGATCTCACAAGAACCTAGATTTTATATGTATAACAAGTTCTACAGAGATAACAATTTGGAGCACATGGTTTCAGGCTGAAAACAAGAGCAGATTAACACAACGTGGTAAACGTCATGAGTAGAGCACACAGCTTTCAAAAGGAACTAAAATATTCCCTACGTGTATTCACTACAGCCCTTTCAGAAATATTTTGGCAATAGGTATCCAGAGCCATAAAAATATCTGTCTCCTTTCACGCAGGGCTAGTTCATCCTAAAGGAAAAAAGTTTGGTATACAAAATGCTCATGACAACATTATTTATAAGAGTAGAAAATGGAAACAACCAGCAAATCAACCATAATAGAGCATGTTGATTTACAGAAAGGCATGATTTTGTTCAAAATGCTAATACTGAAACTTAGAAAAAATGTGATGACATAACATTAAATTATAAAAACCCAGAATAGTAATGCTAATCCCAGAGCTATCTACATCCAGCTTAAAGGACACAGAAAATAACACTGCTCTTAGAATTCCAGGAGATAGCCCTGTTTGCTGATGCTCTCTGGCCATCCCAAGCTTCTCCAAGCTTGCATAAGCCCTTTATTTTCCTCAGACTAAATGACTTTATAAGAGTAACCTTCATTCAACTGGACTGCTATCGTCAACTGCCCACCCAACTTAAAGAGATCTGAGCCTCGCCCCTCTAGCTCTCCTTAACTCTAGTACAAGAAGAAGGAGAAAGAGAGGAAGGAAGGAGAGAGAAAGAAGTGAGAGAGAGAAGGAAAGAAGAGAGAGGGAGGGAGGGAGGGAGAAAGCAAGCTTTTGTACTTATTCTTTTGGTTTTAAAGCTTTTTAAATTTCACATTCTCTGACAAGTGGATTCAGAGGGTTAATAAAGCCTTTCACAAAGCATTTCTTGAAATAACTGTCCCAGCATGCCTGAAACAGCAAGTAGAGAACCAGGAACAATGCTTTTTTTTTAAGAGCCTGTGTGATCCCTTCCGCACAGTCTGTAGAATTACACCTAGTTTTTTATTTAAGGAACTTGCAAAATAGGTGGAAACATCTTAACACCACTCATTCATCCACTCGTTCATTCCACAAGTGAGCACCAACTATGTTCCAGATACCATTTTGGGTACAGGTTATGTCACAGTCCCAATTTGCAAAAGATGATGAAATAAGTAATTCGCAGAACATGTGAAGGGTAAAAGTATAGGGAGACCAAGGAAGCACAGCTAACCCAGGTTTGAGGAAGCCAGGGCAGCGGAAATAACATGCTCCCTTAACTCAAATTCTAATAAATTCATATAGGAAAAATGAGGAATCAGGCCCAATTCAGACTGTATTTGTGTTTCTAAGTCATATTCTCTTAGACTGTCCTGGCATTATGGTATCAGTAATAGACACCATAAAAGTAATTTGTGGAACCAATTTCCCTGAGCAAATAGCAGATGAACTAACATTCTCCAGCTGCCCAAAGCAGGCCATGCCCTCAAACCAACCTCCATTCTTGCCATTTTGCTTTTCTCTGTCCTAGATGAAAATATTCTTTCTCTCCATCTGGCTCTGTGAATGACAGTAGTAGGAAGTAGTTCATTTTGGTTTTAGAAAATAGAGAATATATTTTGTTATTTTTTTAAAGGTGGCAGAGAGCATGCCAAATCATATTCTTTTGCTGGCATTGTATAGACATGTTTTTTTATGGAAAAGCTTCATCTTCTCCAATGCTGATTGTCCTGAGTAACCTCAGTGTGATAAGTCAGAGAAACCACACATTGACACAGCCTTGTCACAACTGCTATAAATTATCAGGTGCCCCCGAATCTCTCATGGAAAAACCCCTAATGCTACTTGTTCCCATGAGACCAAGACCCTTAAAGCTTCACACTGGATGTGAATTCAAGAAGAAAGGGACTCAACACTGATCTATCTGCATTGTAATCCTACTAATACAAAACCCCTAACCTTGAAATATTCTTACTTTGGTCTCTTCAATAAAATTTTGGGAGGAAAAAAAAATTTAACATGCAGAAGCTTGCAATCGTTAATCTATTTACCATAAACAGTACTAACTTGTGTGCCTGAGTTCTCTCCCCAGGCTTGTAAGAGCCAAGGAAGTTCAGGGAGTGCCAAGAAGGGCAAAGGTTTTGATGCCAACCAAGAAAAAGACAGGGCCAAAGAGACAGGGAAAGAAGAGCTCAGCAACCCATCAATAGCAAAGGGGTCAGGTAGAAAGGAGGTGCCATAGAGAAGAGAAAACAAAGGAGAATGGAACAAATCTGGAGATGCTTTTCTATAGGATGTCTGTGGACAAAGAGGGAACCACAGAGTACCCAAACCAATTCAGAAGGCACTGTCGGTACATTAAAACACGTGCTATGTGTCTGACCTCTCACTGCTCACCATCTAGGGCAAATGGGCTCTCTTAAAGCAGCAGTGTCTCCCTGGGACATTGCCATACTATTTGTCAAAAATTCCAGCACAGCTAGGTTTTGTTCTGGCACTGGAGTAAACCTGTTTCTTTGGTTGAGTACTAGCTGAACTACCTGGCTTCGTTTTGGGGCCATGTTGCACGAAAAATACATTATTAAAACTGCACGTGGCAAGATGCTCACCCCATGGAAGTCATGTGAGAAGTGAGCCATCTGATCAAAGAGCATGGACTATGACCCAACCTGATGGAAAGATAGGTAGGATTGTTGGTATTAGCAAATGTTCAATGGGCTTGTTCTTTCTCTTTCTCCCCCACTTCCTCCTTTCCTCCCTCAATTCTAATCACATAGAATTGAATTATGATAAGGAATGTTGTATAACCTTTTCCCAAGGTCAAGTGAATTAATGAATTTCTGTTAATTCAAAAAAATATTGAAAGACATATGGACAACCAATGCATTATGGGTTGATGAAGAACACCAAGCTACCAAGGAGCTCAACCTTCCATTTTGTGGCTGTCAACCATGCTGCTCCATGCCATAAGAATATGAATGGCCAACATCCCAGCGTTGCCACTTATCAGCTGGCTAAACTTGGACAAGATCATTCTCATCTGTGTCTACACTGTAAACAGGACTAATAACCAGCTGTGATGAGAATTAAAGGTTATAAAACACATAAAGTGCTCCAGGTGGGTCCTGGCACATAATGGTGGTGCCATTATGCTGTGTGACTCTAAGGGTAACATTCCCAAGGCTGTCTATGTGGAAGGCTCCCCTGGGAGTTGTGCAGTGCACAACCATGCCCTGGCTTGGTACAGAACAAGTGCTCACTCACATGCACCCCAATGTTTATATCAGCAATGTCCACAATAGCTAAATTATGGAAAGAGCCTTGGTGTCCATCAAAGATGAATGGATAAAGAAGATATGGTATATATATACAATGGAATACTATGCAGTAATCAGAAAAATGAAACCTTGCCATTTGCAATGACATGGATGGAACTAGAAGGTATTATGCTAAGAGAAATAAGTCAATCAGAGAAAGGCAATTACCATATGATCACACTCATATGAGGAATTTGAGAAACAAGACAGAGGATCATAGGGGAAGGGAGGGAAAAATGAAACAAGATGAAACCAGAGAGGGAGACAAACCATAAAAGACTCTTAATCTCAGGAAACAAACTGAAGGTTGCTGGATGGAGGGGGGGCGGGAGGGATGGGGTGGCTGGGGGACAGACATTGGGGAGGATATGTGCTATAGTGAGCACTGTAAATTGTGTAAGACTGATGAATCACAGATCTTTGCCCCTGAAATGAATAATACATTATATGTTAATTTAAAAAAAAGA
>RCUC01101931.1:0-17857 GCA_003697995.1 Taxidea taxus jeffersonii
CTCGTAAGGAGGACTCTTGCCTTTTAAGAGTCACCAGAGAGCTTGCTTCCTCTCTCTGCTCTCTGCCACCGGAGGATACAAGGAGAAGTGAGGGACACCTGGGTGGCTCAGTTAGTTGAGCTGAAGGCAGCTCAGGTCATAATCCCAGCGTCCTCCGATCGAGTCCCACATCGGGCTCCTTGCTCAGCAGGGAGCCTGCTCCTCCCTCTGCCTCAGTCTGCCTGTGCTCTCTCTCTCTCTCTCTAACAAATAAATAAAATCTTTAAAAAAAAAAAAGATTGAGTAAAAGCTGATTTATTCAACATCTAACTACCCAGGACTTTCCGACAGCACTTCTACTTATCCAAAAAGTGAAGGAAACTGGTGTTTTGTTTTGTTTTTAGTTTTATTTATTTCTTTTAGAGAAAGAGAGAGGGGGGCAGAAGGAGAGGGAGATAATCTCAAGCAGGCTCCACGCTGAGAGCAGAGAGCCCTATGCTGGGCTGATCCCAGGACGCTGAGACCCAGACCTGAGCCAAAACCAAGAGTGGGATGCTTAACCAACTGAGTCACACCGGTGCCCCAGAAACAGGTATTTTTAATGAGAGGTCATGTGGTGGGGGGGGGGGGGACTTGTGTTTGGGCTAGCCTTCCCTCACTTCTGAGTGCTCCTTAGTTAATCACATCAATCAAAGCCTTAGTGGCTTTTCCTTTGATATCTGATATATGGATACCAGTCCTACTTTACTCAAGGTTTTGTTTTTTTTTTTTTTAATTTACAAATTAAAGGAAATAATATACATTTTGAGGAATATAGGAGGAATATAGAAGAAATATATATACCCGCAACATTATTGCTATCCTAGTAGACCCTAAATCAAAGATTAAATAATATTTTGATGAATTGTGTTTTATTGTGTTCACCTTCTTAGAAAACTGGCAATTTTAAAACAATCTTCATTAACTTTTCCTAACATCTGTGAGTAAAAACTGGGAATATATAGTAGCCAACTGAAAAATATATCAGACCAACAACCTATTAATTTTATGAAACAGTTACCAAGAAATTCTGTTAACCCTCTCAAACTCTACACTTTGAATTGATTTAAGTCACAAAATGCTTTGGATGTGTATGAACTTATATTTTTTAATGCTCTTTGCTGCCAGCTATAAAGGCCATAAATATTCTTCTTGCAAACAGAAGAAAGGCACAGCCTTCATGAGCAGCAGTCCTCCTTGTTCATTGTTTTTCTCCCTGATACGTGTTGACAGCTGATTTACAAGGAAGTGGCCTCACCTTATTTGCATCTGTATTGATGTGTTTGGTGAGCAGGAAGGGATGTAACAGATTCAATATAAATCAGGGAAAAATGGACTTTACTCATTCTCTCAAGCAACTACTTGAATTCAGATCTTTTAACCACCTTCTCTTATACTCAAAATGTAAATTTTTCAAAGGCAGCACCTGAACAAGGTTAGGATAGTGACTTAGAGAACATAATCGTGATTTTCTCTTGTATGACATATAATGAGGCATTTCAAATGTATGTCGATTGATTAAAATTTTTAAATAGATAACAAAATATTGGACAACCAGGAATTTGAGATAAGCCATTAAATATAAAATCCCAAATTATTAAGACAAATGCTTTACATCATCAAATCATAGAAAATCGGTATTTTTGGTAGGCAAAGTAATGGCTACAATTAGTTTAACTCACATTGAAGATTCCAAATCATTAGCTAAAATAAAACAGTGGTAATGGTAAATACGACTCAGATTACCAGGCAGTGAATCTGGCAATTTGCATTGTATCCAGAGTACATTTTTAAAAGAATGAGACAAAGCCTCTAAAATCCATTTTTTCCTACGTTGTTATTTTATCTGTCTTCATTATATATAAAATTCATTTGGTGAGAACTGCTAGAAAAAGCCTTCTAATTATAAATTACTAGTTTCCCATACATTAAAGAGATTTGTAGATATGTATGCATAGAATTATTTCTTCTTTGTTACAAGAATGTTTTTTTCACTTATCTCCATGAGGAGACCAGTAATTTCAGTATTTACTTCTCCTTATAGATGACAGATGTAAATTAGTTAAAATAAGAAGATATCTATATAAAACTTAGCCTTTTTCTTTTTTTTAACTTCTTTTCCCTCCTCCCCTCCTCCCTTCCCTCATTTAGAACGAACAGCAGCGAAGGTTGTAAGATAAACATCCATTGCTCCTTAGGTCAAAATCTGTGCTGAGTGTAATTTCTAGTCATGTTAATTCAATTAAGAAAAGGAAGTTCCTTTTGTTCATATACAGAAAACAAATAAGGCAAAAATAATGAAACTCCTCAAATAGGGAGAGTTTATTCTACTAGACACTTAAATGAAATTGAAGACTAATGTTTTTAAAACCTCTAACTGGATAAATTTTTATCCCTCCACATTTCTTGTAGTAACTTTGGCCATTTTATTAGCCTATTTTTAGATGAGGAAACAAAGGTACAAAATGGTAAACATAAAAAGATTCAAGCTCAAGTCAATTTCAGTTCAAGTATTTTTTGAGAAAAATATACGAGTCCCTACACCGTAACTGTGCTTCCACGGAGGCCTCTATTCCAGGGCTATCCAGTTAATATATACAGGTGAACACTGCTCCGAGGGCCAGACATAACATACACAGACTATCCAAGTTAATTCACGACAGCACGATGGTGACACCAACATACTTACTCATTTAATAGTTAATGTCCTACAGTAATTTTTCATAATGCATTTTCCTATTGGAGAGTAACAATATGTACAAATTTATTTTTAAAAACGCTTTGTCAAGTTGCATTAAAAGCAGGCTGCAACATGATTGGCAGAAAAGCAACCACCTAACAGGGGACACAGCACATTCCTCCAACAAACAGAAGCGTGGGCAACAAGAACATATTTTATACCTTAGAAATAGTTTATTAAAGGGACCCAAAAAAGGAAAACAACAACAACAACAACCAAAACAGCAAACGGATCATCTGGGGAATTCAGAGCCTAAAGTGATTAATTAGACCTTATTTTGTCTCGAACAGATTTACTAAGCATTTTTCAAATAGCCACATTGTTTGCAATTACCCAAATCACACCTCCATTGGCTGGCCTTAGTTACTTCATGCACGAACAGCAATCTGATTGAGCACTCTTGTTAGGACTTCATTCTTCATTGTAATTAGCCATAATCATAGCCTTCCTGGGTGCATGAGAACGTGCTAGCAACTATTCACAACCTCAACCCATTTGAATATGAATCTTCTCAGTAAGGAGCAATAAAATAGGAGAAACAAAGCAGTTTCTCTAGGGAATTTTGTAAAGCATCTCTGCTCGAATTCTTCCCCCTTCGAAATGTCCTCTCTCCAGTACTTGGATTCTGTTTGCTAAAACAAGGGTGGCTTAATGAAGACAATGGCTTATTATTTCTTAAATGACACAGGAGGCCCAAGTATTATAGGCTGGGTTCTTTCAGTCTTTGCCAAGGACACAAGGAACAAAAGAACAAGCAATTGTATGTGGAAAGAGAACTGGGACTAGGCTATACTTTGTGAACGCTGAGTTAAAATGGGGGTCTTTGCTCTTCTAGACCTCAAAGGCTGGTGCTTGCTAGCTTGCTTCTTTTTAACCCCTCTGTCTTCCCCTCTGGAAATGACTCAGACATTATAGAAAAAACCTCAAAGAAGCAGGAATTGGAAACAAAGGCCAAATGGAGGAGGGGTGACATTTCTGATCCTGTCCCAAGTACACTCATAGTGAGCCACCTACTGGCAACAGCACTTCCCTCCTTCACTGTCTAATGGCCTAAGCTCTTTCGGGAAGACCCAGGTAAACAGGCTGGACTCACTCCAAATGCCTAGTCAGCCAAAAATGGGGAAAATAAAAATCAGAGGGAGAAAAGCTTCCAGAGTAGTACTAAGCCTTTAATAGGAAATCCAGTCCTTCTAGTGAAACTATGGCAAAAAATCAGCTACAAAGAATTACCATTTAAAATGCTAAATGTTCTGTAGCAAAATTATAAGATGATTTAAATTACTGAAAAAGAATAATCATTTCACTTATGAAGCTAAATCCAATAATCGCTTAAACGAAATGAATATTAGAAGTGCGGTATGGCACATGCAAGAGATCTGTAAGTTTTTCAAAGCTTTTGCCATTAATGTATAAAATTTTTCTTTTTTCTTTTTCTTTTTGTTGCTACATGACATATTCACAAGACACTGGAGGATGACTGTGGGACACCTGCTAATTATCTGGTAACCTCATGGGTTTAAATTCTTCCTCATCATACTGAAGTGACTTCTCTAAAATCACAGAAGCCAACTGAATGTATTGTGAGTCGCGTGCTAGATGGTGGTACAAGTCGGCTCTCTGGCTGTGACATGAGAGTCACAGGTTTCGAACTGAACAAGGCCAAGCGGCCCTCCAGGTCAGGCACACACAAGGTTTCATTCTGGTCGAGGTGGTCCAGAACACCGTGCAAAAGAGGCTCTGTGGCAGGACCCAGACTCCTTGAGAAAGGAGGCAGGGTTGCCTAGCAGGGTCTGTCACTGGTGTCCAAGGAAGACCAGGGAAATAATCGACCTCCTACCAAATGTCTACCACATTTAAGGGACTCTGCTAAGTGCCACTGAGGCATCTCCAGTGGAAGAAAACACTAACGAGTTTGCTGGAACAAGGAAGTCCCCGTGTCAGCATGCTGGAGCCTGCCTCCACCAGCTTCCAGGACAACTGTGTGCCCCCCTCTGAGCTCCCTTAGCCTGCACCACAGTCATGTTGCTATGCGGACTTCTTCTTGCTCATTTGCTCTGTGGCTCTCCCTACTGGTTTTCGTACCATATTTTGGGGTTATTTTCTTTTAACATCCATTTAATAGTTGGCAAGTCAAATTCCTTACCCCATTTTTCTTCTTTTTCAATTTTTTTTAAATGAGAATAATAACAATTTAAGCCAGATGACTATAATACTTTCTCCTCCGTGGAGTAACATATGATTAAAAACATACTTAACATGTTGCATATCTTTAAGAAGCAAAAAGAAGAGTCTCTATGACATTAGGACTTGGTGGAAACTGACTGACCCCAGGCCAGTGAACGATGATCAGAGAGCCATCGCCATGTCACCCGGTTCTTACTGCAAGCCTGGCAGGGGCCCAAGGGTTTCACTTGCATTGTTTCACTTAATCCTCACCAGGGCCCAGGTGAGGGCCTGGCGTGGGTGTGGTGAGGGCCACACCAAGGTGTGGGCACTTCGGCATAATTGTCTCCACTTTACAAAGGAGTCTACTGAGACTGGAGAAGTTTCACTAACTTGCCCCACATCGCACAGCAAATAAACGGCGGTGCTGGGAATGAATGAGTCCTTAATGGTCAACACTCACAGTGTTGAGTCAGGAATCCTCTGCTGCTGGGATTCAGCTGGTCCAACACCAGGCAAGGCCAGCTGGCTCCAGCCCACCTCCAACACCTGGGACCCGGCCACAGAGTGACGATGCTGCAGCGGCTGATCTGCCAGGATGTGGTTACAAGGAGAATGAGGCTTTTTGGACAACAAATGACCTCCAAAGGGGCAACGAACAGAGAACTTGATGGCAACATAGAATTTGACCACCGAGTTGTCATACTACAACCAGCCATAAAGTGGGGACTTTGGAGCATATTATCAGGCTCGTTTACATAAAGTCAGAGTCAAATGCATTTCATACTGGACTCAGGATAGCCCCAGTCAAAACTAAAAGATTTTAGATGTAATTAGTGGTATTGGTGGCCTTTTCGGTCATGCTTTCAGGTGTACATGTGAATTATTGTTGGTGACACTACCTATCAAAGTAAATGTAAGTTATAAAACTACGTGCACAAAGAACATTTGCTTTCATTTTTCTCTGGTAGAAAACAATGTCAGTCTGAAACCAAAAATATATATATATTAATGTCGGACCTAAACTATTTGCTTTTTTTTTTTTTTTTTCCTTTTTTCTTTCTTGAGAGGGGGAAAAGGGATAGAAAGTGAGAGGGAGAATCTTAAGTAGGCTCTATGCTCAGTGCAGAGCCTGACTTGGAGCTTGATCTCATGCCCCTAAGATCATGACCTGAGCGGAAACTAAAGAGTCAGATACTTAACCAACTGAGCCACCCAGGCACGCCTGTTATTTGCTTTTTAATCCCTTTGCTTCAATGTCTTATTATGTGTCAGACAGCATTTATCTGGGGTCACATAAACCTCTAATTCTTGGAGCAAAGTCAAAGCATCTTTTAATTCTACTGGTTAAACAAACATTACAGATGTTATTCTTTTGTGGAACAATGCAGGTAGAAGTTTCTGTTACCAACTTAATAGACTATTAGCCACCCATGGGTTTTCACAGATAAGAAAGGGTGAGCTGTGACATAATTCAATTCCACAAACACCTACTGAATGCTTATTGTGTGCAAGGCGTTATATGAAGTTAAGCAAGTAAACAAAGAAGAATAAGATAAAAACCATCCAATTTTTTTTAAGCAGAAAAGAAATGATCTCCTAACCCCAGGAATTCACTAAACAGTAAGAACTAAACACATAAAATAACTAGTTTAAGGCAAAATACATAGAAGATAAAATTTGTGGATGTAGTATTAACAATATATTTCCTTCTGTTTTGATCATAGGTTAGTTAATTTAAACATATATAATACTAAAAGCAATAAAAACAATTTTTTCATAACTTCGGCAAACAGATCAAACACTGTTCTAAATTCAGGTTGTAGTTCTTATTTAATCCTGATAGTGAAGGACAACCCTTGAGGCATGCATGTGGATACAGATAAGGAAACTGAAGCAAAGAGGGAGGATAAGTAACTTGCTGGAGATTTCACACCTGGTATTATAGCTTTATTCTTTCTTTCTTTCTTTCTTTGTTTCTTTTAAGGGAACTCTGCACCCAGCCTGGGGCTTGAACTCACAACCCCAAGATCAAGAGTCATATGCTCTACCGACTGAGCCAGCCAGGCGCCCCCGTTTCTTTCTTACTGAGAATACCATCAGTTACTTTTTACTATTATATGGTAAACAGAAAGCATGCCTTTTCCTTTTGATATATTTTAAATCTACCTTAATTATTTAGATATTTTAATGATCTAAAACTTAGAAGTTTTAACTCTCAACTTCTAGTATCCTCTTAATCATTGCAAACACCAAGTTGTCATTTTCAATAATATCCACAATTTTAGAAAGATGACAAAAGTGAGTCTGCAGAGCAGGTCAAGAGAGTGAGCCACAAACTGATAAAGAGGCCACAGCGTGTTATCAATCCTGACCTCAGGAGGGCAGAAAGAGCCTGAAGGACCACCTAAATGAACTGATAACCACCTGGGGCTCTCACACTGTTGGGTGGGGTATGCACCGTTTGGCAGTCAGACACCCTGCCAAGGGGAATGGCCCTGCCCATCAGGAGCTGCAGGATTTTCTGGCAGCAGAACAGAGGAAGATGGGATCACATTCTTTTTTAAGATTTTATTTATTTATTTGTTAGAGAGAGAGAGAGCAAGCACAGGCAGACAGAGGCAGAGGGAGAAGCAGGCTCCCCGCCGAGCAAGGAGCCCGATATGGGACTCGATCCCAGGACACTGGGATCATGACCTGAGCCGAAGGCAGCTGCTTAACCAACTGAGCCACCCAGGCGTAGGATCACATTCTTAACACACATGGGTGGAACTGGGGATTGACCACAGTTACAGAACTTCCAAGTGAACTTTGAGATGATTTAACCTTTCCTGTTGTTTTCTCTCCCCTGTCCCCATGCCTTACTGTCTGTGTACAACATAATACATCTCTATGTGATATCCCCACTCCTGTGTGTGCCCACGTGCATACATGTTAAAGTCCAGCTTAACAACTTTCCTAACCTCTTCATTCTTTCCCCAAGGTCAATGCATTAAGGTGCTTACTTACTCTCCCATAATGTCAATTTCTTGGCTATTTTGTATCTCTGTAAACACTGTTTCTTTTGCCTGGATTTCTTCCCCTAAACCCCTCTCTTATTTTTCTTTTGGCAAAATTCAGTTCCCACTTGATATCAACTTGATTTCCCTAAGGTTGCTTTTTCCTCTCTATTCCCACAGCACTCAGATTTTTATATCTTTGTTATAAATATGTATTATTTTTTCTTTTTCTTTTTTTGCACATGTGGGTTTTTTCCCCCAAGTGACGTAACTTGAGAGGGCAAAGACCATTCTTTATTAAGGACCTGCATGTCTAGCACTGGTATGGTTCCTGGCACATAGTACATCTACTCAGCTCATTCAGTAAATAATTATCATCCAGGGGCGCCTGGGTGGCTCAGTGGGTTAAAGCCTCTGCCTTCGGCTCAGGTCATGATCCCAGGGTCCTGGGATCGAGCCCCGCATCGGGCTCTTTGCTCTGCATGGGGCCTGCTTCCTCCTCTCTCTCTGCCTGCCTCTCTGACTACTTGTGATCTCTGTCTGTCAAATAAATAAATAAAATCTTTAAAAAAAAAATAATTATCATCCAGTGGATTTGACATAAAATAAGCCTTAAATTATACTAACATAACATAGATACAATCTGCAAATCTTAAAGTCACAAAGAATGGAAACACAGTGCTTTCAAAACTTCCCATCTTTGTCATAAAAAAATGGCCTAAGGGAAGCCTCTGAAGGAATAAAGGTGGCTACCTTGATTTGAAAGCTGAAAAGAGAGTATTTTAAGTGTTTTTCCAAAGTTTCTTTTAATATCCTGTTACAAGGCCAAGGAGTGAATATAAGTACATCTTGGTAGATTTCTAGACGTGATTTATTCATCCCAAGGGAGGGCACCAGGCATTCTGTGATGTTCTGAATGTAAGCCTGGGCCCTCCTGTGCTCACCATGGTTATCACTGATCTCAGGCTTTCGTTCTACTGACCATCTGTGGACACATGGATGTTCTCTTTCCAATGCCTGACTCTATATCCCTCTCAAAGCCAGAGGGTGGGTTTTAGTAAAAGGTAAAGAAGTAATTGCATTTCCCTGTGAGTGCTGTCTTGGGGAAGGCAGCAGTTCATTTGTGGCTCACAGACAAGGCTGCAGTTTGACTGCTTGCCCAATTTAAAGGCCAGTTCCCGGACGTCCTCCTCTTCGACCTCACAGGGGCACGAGCAGCTCCCCAGCTTCGAGGGGTAACTGACTGGGTGCAGCACATTCTAACTCCTTAATAGCTCTTTCATTTGGCCCACCCCTCCCTTCCAATGTCTCTGTTGCTAATGTTTTAGTTCAAACTCTTCTCCTGTCCACTGAATTTCAGAAAAGCAGCCTGATGGGACTTCTTGGCTCTAGATGGCTCCTTCCAATTTCTCCTCCTCATTCCTAACAAATCTTCCTAGAAAGTAAATCTGTTCAGGTGTCTCTTTCAAACTTTTTAGTGCTTCTAAATAGCTTTCCAAGTAGAGTCCAAATTACTCAACTTGCACATGAATTCCTTTATGGTTAGGTGTCTCTTTATATCAACCCTCATTTTCAGCCTCTTCCCAAAATATCTCTTTCACTCAAGTTAATCTAAGGTACTTTTTGATTCTCCAAAGAATCACAAGACTGCATGCTGATGTTGGCATCTTTCTGCCTCCAAAGATGTTTTGGACATCCCAAATGATACAGGATATGGGTGTTCTCCTTGGACGGCCTTTCCTTTCCCCTTGGAGACCACATATATTCTTACAGCTACAACCGTTCCCATTTGTGTTGTAGTTTCCACCTTTACAGTAAGACTAATTCTGCCTTCAACAATAAATATTTACTTTGTTCTATAGCACTAGGTATTATAAATTGCTGGTGAGCCAAAAAAAAAGGGGGGGGTGGACCTGCCTTCATAGCACAGAATATAGTGGGGGTACTGCAGAGTATTACAAAGTGTAGTGATCAGTAATTATAAAAGGAAATGGGAAATGGGAGCTAGAGTAAATGCTATAAAGATGAGGAAGGTGGTGTGCTATAGGAGTTCATTGACCTCATCAGGAGTGTCAAGGAAGGGACTTCTGACATTTGAGCTGAGGTCTAAGCTGTGCATACACTGTTGATAAGGAGGGGAAGTGAGTGTTCCAGAAGAAGACAGAACAAGCACAAGACTGTGCTGTGAGGACGTGTGTCTCAGGTGTAAACTGAAAGGTAGACAGTGGAGGAGGAATGGGGGTCAATGGAGGAGGACGGGGTTCAGTGGAAGGGGGCACAGAGAGCAATGGAGAGTGTAGCATGAACTAGTAACACTACAGGAAATGGGTCAGTTTGCATCACTCAAAGAGCAATGAAAAGCCGCATGTGGACTTGAAAAGGGTATGGCTGGGAAAATATGGTTCTCTTTGTCCAAAGTTACTCTGGCAACATGGCGCAATGGTGACTGCCGAGGGACAGAGTGGACAGGGGTCATTCTAAAAATTAAGACACAAGGATAGAGTGGAGTTATTATTAGAGTCTTGGCACTGAAGACAAAAATAAAAGGTCAGAGTGAAGAGATATTTCAGGTACAAAAGTAATATGGGTTGGTGATGGCTTGGCTGTGGAAGTGAAAGAAAGTTGTCGAGGATCCCTAGATTTCTGGCTTGCTCAAAAGACTGAAGTTTAATATGGCATAGCTTTCAGATGGAATATTATACAGCATTGTGATTTATTTCTGCAAAGTGTGCAGGGCATGCTTCTTCTCAGATCTCTGATGGCAGCGAATGTGATTATCATGTCCCAGTTATGGCACTCTGAAACTTCATCAGTGCATTCCAACTAAGCCATGCTTCCCACAGGCTGCTCCCAGTCGTCCTGGGGTGGGGCAGCTGACACAGGCTGTTCCTGGGGACACAGGATCTTCCAACAGGCCACTGAGACTCAAGGACTGCTGACCACCCTACCCAGCGCTCTTCAAGAGGGGAGTGCAGTCTGAGGGCTTCTACCCAATGTCCTTCCTTCTCTCTCCTCCACTGGGGTCAGACCCACATCAATGGTCTGCTGGCTCTCCCACCCTTGCAGGGCTTCCTCCTTTCCTTATCTATCTCCTACATGTCTAACCTTGTCTTGACATCTGCTATCTTCAGGACACAGATGTTAACACAGGTACTCTATCATTATTGTTACCAGAAAATAATCATAAGGTGATATTTAGTAAAAAACAGGATATAAAACATTAGGTAGTGTATGATAACATGTAAATTAAAATGCAAAATTTGAAAGAAGCAAACTGGCAATTAATTTTAGCAGCTGGAGGCAAATTAACACCTTTCTATTAAACTGTAAACATGTAATTCAAGAAAATAATTTGAATGAAGCTAAGCAGGTCATATAGGTTAAAGTCCCAAGCCTCTGAGAAAGAGTACTGGCATGAAGTCTGCAGCGATCTGATGTTAGAAATATTAAAGGTGACAGAAAAAGGCATTTCCTTGAGATAACAAAAGAAAAGCTAAGTTTAGTTCAGTGGCTGTTCATCATAGCCATTAGTTTTACAAATAAATATACACATCTAATATTTAAACATACATATGCTTAAAAATTGTTATTATATATTTATCTTTATAGTACAAAATATTTTTAATCATATCAATAATGAACTTTACCTATAGTATGGACCCCCCCCCCAAAACAGATGATACTCTTATTACACTGACTCAATGGATCTTGCAAACTGTGATGTTCTTGTCCACTGTTTTGACATGTGAATGTGTTTCACATAGTTTTAATTCTGGAATATGCCATTTTATATAGAGTTTTCCATTTTTTAAAAATTTAGCACTATATCATAACTATTTTTACCACAACGCTAGTCCAAAAAACTATAATATCTCATCAGGTGAATGTATTATGATTTAGTTAGCTACTATCCAATTACGGATACTTAGGCTGCTTTCAAATGTTCATTATAAAAATAAACAGCTTCCCATAGAGTTCACCTTCATTGTACCATTTCCTATCGAGTTCAAGAAGGGGAGTTATTTGATCAGAGAGCACAGGAACCTATCACAGGCAAAGACTCACAGGTTAGATTAATAGAAGAAACCGTTTATACACGGAAGGGGAACCCCTGTATACAAGGATCATACTAATGGCACAAAGCCCCAATGGACTCATTGGTACTGAATCAAGCTTCAGTGTATAAGTAACTATAAAATGGCACAAAATAAATAACTGTTTTAAGATGAACAACAGACAATGAAGGATTATAAGCTTAAAACAATGTAAACATAAGTCAGAATGTAAGATTTAGAAGAGGAAATTAACATTTAAAAAGCAAAAGACAGAATAGGATGCAGGACACACAACTGAGCAAAATAGAGAAGAGAGGAAGAAAAAGTGTATGTTATTTTAATAACTTTTTTCATATTGGGAAGAGGAATTTTACTAAAAAACTCAAATAACATGATGCTTTTCATTAAAATTTGTAACATAGGGACGCCTGGGTGGCTCAGTGGGTTAAGCCGCTGCCTTCGGCTCGGGTCATGATCCCAGCGTCCTGGGATCGAGTCCCGCATCGGGCTCTCTGCTCGGCAGGGAGCCCGCTTCTCCCCTCCCCTCTCTGCCTGCCTCTCTGCCTACTTGTGTGATCTCTGTCTATCAAATAAATAAATAAAATCTTTAAAAAAAAATTTGTAACATAAACCTTAAAAGAACTGAAAAGTGGCAATGAATTATTATTTTTGTTAAAATTTGTCCAATGGAAGATTGCAAGATCCATGCTGGTTTTCTCTTCCTAAGTGGCAAGCATCTGTACTTGAAGATCTAACATAAGTGGTAGCAGAGATAGCAGAGATTGAAAAGCACATGCTACAGAGTATAATACCTAAAACCACAAAGCAAAAAAACACCCACATTTTCTCAGCTTAGAATAGAGTTTCATAAACCCTTGGTATTCTTGATCGTCAGGATTATGATCAAACATATATTTAAGAAATACAATTAAATATTTATAAAATACATTTGTGGTTAATAAATTGGTGTTCATTTTACCACTTTGTGATTTGTTCATCTTCAAACATTGTAAGGTATCTATAAAAGAATGACTTCCTAGTACGGTCTAATGACTCAGGATAGTGCTCTGCCCTCTATTAATAAATTACAGGTAACAATAAAAAGAATATAGGTAGAAAAAAGATTGTTTCTGTATATAGGCAGAAACTATATTGTATCTTCAGTTTAGAAATGAGATTTGCTTTATGAACATTATGAAAGGGTAACAAATGGCGAACAGAATAAAATTTAACATAAATACTCTTTTTTGTAATGCTCATGTATACTTTGCATAGCAAATCATACAGGAATGACTGATGAAACACTGTTTTATTAAATAAGCCATTTCTAAAGTATATTCATCATCAGAAACATATACTTGAGTAATGAAAAATAGTAAAGTTTAGCTTGTATAATCTATTCTAAGCCTCAAACAATGTAAGGAAATGGGTAAAGTAAAAACAAAACTTTTTGCTTTATAAAGTCCTTAAAACAAAGTCTGCTGAACGATACAAAGAAATATGGTAAAAATATAAAAATTAAAAAAAATTAAGTATACACATTCCCATTATTCTTTAAGCTTATTTTAATTTAATTTACCAAGATAAAGGGGATTTAATCTTTTATGTAAACCAAGTAAACTCCATTTGGTTTGAAATGTATTACTAAGTATTACATTAGAATTAAATTTTGGATTAGCATTAGGATAGGTTAAACCTTCATGGTATTCCTTAACATGAAATCTCAGCTTCTGGGCTGCAAGCTGTCACAAAGTAACACACAAATGATACAAGCAAAAAGGCTTCTATGGAAACAGATTACCCAGTCCGGCATGTTTCAGTGCTTTAAAGCATTTTCAACAAGAGCTGGTAACAGGGCCAAAGAGAGTCGAGGCCTACCTAGATACTTTTCACATTATTATTATTTTTTAAAAGATCAAATAATTCCAAGTTTTAGTAAGGGTATGAAAAGCAAGATCCTTGCACGTAGAAGAGAAAACTGAATACCAACACGCATACACATGTGTACAGGTAAGAGAGATATCACACAAAAAATTTGGAAAATGGCATATATATAATTCAACTGGCCTAAAACAATTTGTGTCATTTTTAAGCCTTTTTAAACTTTTATGTATTTGTTATGTTTTATACTGGGTTAAAAAGAAAAAAAATCTTTTTATCCTGATATTTTATTTTCTAACATGTGCCTTTGGTACGGCAGGTAGTTTTTTCACTCCTTTCACCGGCTACTAACATTTCAAGTAGACATAATACAATTGACTGAATGATTTTTCTTTCTTTCTTTTAACATTTAGAGTCCATAAACCAATAACTTATGAAAGGAATCAGAATATGCTACTACACAATATGTCACTTTGGCATAAAGATTATTTTGAGTTGAAATCAATGAAGAAACAGCAAACACAGGAGGAGCTCTCTGCTCTCCCTTTCTGCATAAAGGCAGGGAATAAATTTCTCCTTTGTAAAGGAAATTTTCATTTCTAATAGTGACCTCCTGTACCCTATCAGGAAGAGAAGAAGGACCGGGGAGGTGACTCTCATCACCTGAGATGCTTTGAGTCTGCATAACAAACCTTACAAAACCATCTTATTTGCCTTGCCTTTCCTAGTCTCTTTTCTACAACTTGCTCCTTCCCAGAAGCCCAAATCCTCTTTTATCTTGGGTTTAATTTCTTTTCCATATTTTATCACCTTTTGTAAAAATTGTAAGCCCCTAGTTGTTGTTGTTTTTTAAATATTTTATTTATTTATTTGAGAGAGAGAGAGCATGAGCAGGGGAAATTGGAGAAGGAGAAGCAGACTCCCCGCTGAGCAGGGACTCCCCCCCCCCCCATTATGGGGCTAGATCTGACACTCCAGGGTCATGACCTGAGCCTAAGGTAGATGCTTAACCAACTGAGCCACCCAGGCGCCCCTAAGCCTCTGGTTCTAATAGTTTCTGTTCTCGGAGTACATGCTCTGTGCATACGCAATAAACTTTTTCACCTATTAATCTGTCTTTTGTGAGTTTACATCACACTCCTGAGTCACTAAATGTAAAAAGGCAGGGAAAATGTATTTTTCCTCCCTTATACCTATATGACTAACAAAATAACCCCTTAACTATGTGCTTAGCATATCTATTAAACTTCTTATAAAATGCATTATGTTCTTCTAGAAACAGAAGTTAGAATGGCAGCTGCCCGTCGCTTGAGAGCTGGAGGAATGATAAGAGGTCATCTCGTGGGTACAGAATTTTAGTTTTGCAAGATGAAAGGATGCTGGAGATTGGTTGCACAACAATGTGACTGTACTTAACATTTGAAGGATGGCAGAAGATGCCACCCCAAAATATGCCACTTCGGCAAAAAGGTTATTTTGAGTTAAAGGCACTTGAAAATAGCAAATACAAGAAAAACACTTTGGCCTTTCTTTTTGTTAAAAGGAGGAGATGAAGGTCCCATGTGAAAGAAAGCCTTTGTGTTTGAGAAGGAAAGTAACATTCTTATCAGGGGCGAGAAGTTGAGACTGAGAATTCTACACAAACAGGCCTTGTTAAAATAATTCATGTCTTCCTTAACCTCCTCACATGATTTATTTTTTCCACAACTGCCTTTGTTCCTCCTACTAAGTAAGCAGGTATGTGCTGCCATTTTGGGGGGTCTTCAGTCCTTATAAGGTCTCCCATGTCACATAAAACATACATAGTCTCCTGTTGATCTGTCTCATCCCAATGTAATCCTCAGGCCCAACTGAAAACCCCTAACAGAGGCAAGAGAAAAACCTGTCTCCCCTACACACTACTGAACTGTACACTTAAACATAAATGGTAAATTTTGTATTATGTATATTTTACCATCATTTTTTAAAAGAACAGCAAAACGATTGTAACAATGCTTACAAAATGTTGTTAGTAAAAATAAAATTGTTATAAAGTTCTATTATTTCCTAAAATTAAAAAAAATTTTTTTTTAAGGAAGAGAAAAAGAGAGCTCCAATTCCAGAAAAACTTCCTAAACAAGTTCTCCAGGCAAGGGGACTAGAAAAGCTCCAGATATCAGAAGTGGAAATAGGTGTTCGTACTGTCTTCTCAAGTTACTAGGAGTACAATTAATCATACTAGAAATCATGTCACCAATTGGAAGTAATGTTTTCCACATCTTGAAGTAGGACCATTTCCCAAGACTGCTGCAGGGATGGGCAACATGTTTCTGGTTAGGCAATAAAAGACAGCTAATTAGTCTTGAAACTAGTGACAGGAAGCTTGAGTGTTCATTTTATGATAGTCACATGAAATTTAACACATTATAATGCATCCATGGGGAAGAAAGGTAAAACTTTGCACATTGGACTTAACATGTTGAGAAAGCTCTAGTAATATTCTTTTTTTTTTTTTAAAGATTCATTTATTTATTTATTTGACAGACAGAGATCACAAGTAGGCAGAGAGGCAGGCAGAGAGAGAGGGAGAAGCAGGCTCCCCGCTGAGCAGAGAGCCCGATGCGGGGCTCGATCCCAGGACCCTAAGATCATGACCCGAGCCAAAGGCAGAGGCTTAACCTACTGAGCCACCCAGGGGTCCCATAGTAATATTCTTTGAGAGAGCTTAGTAGGAGGAATTAGACAAATATCAAAATGAAATACTGTTTCTTTCAAATGTTGATTAAATCTTCACTTTATAAATTATACAAAAATGATTTAAAAAATAATTGGAGAAATAATTTGAAAAGCTGTTAGAATTACAAATCCCTGATTTTCATGTGTAGAAAAGAAGACTATAACCAAACAAAATACTTTATTTGGAATTATCTTCTCTATTTATTTGAGCAAAAAATTAAAAATAAAAAAATATGAAAGACTGCTTTTATGTGCAGAAGCTGGAAGTTCAGTCCCTAAGAGAAAAATGTTTAAATATTAAAACCATAGCACATGATGCATCGTTCTGTTTCTATGTAATTCCTCCTATTATGAGAAAAATTTATGCAGAAGCTTGTCCTTCACAGATGTTAATTATCAGAATAATGTGAGCCTCATTGTTCCCACTTTCCTTTAAGCAGCAAATCCCAGAAGGAACTAAAGAATATTATAGATGTGGTGAAAGTTGTTTAGAATTTATAAATGCTGCTAACACATGCTGATCATCAAAATCATTTTAAACCAAATATAGCATGAATTTTGTTTAGTTTCATTCAACTATTATAAAAGGAAATTTAGAAGCAACCAGCCCATGTCAGTCAGAATACCGACAAGACATATTTAGATTTTGTGAGTATTACAATGACTGATAAAAAATATCTTTTCTTTCATAGCTTTACTTTCCTCTAAAATCCACATTTTAATAGGGAAGAAAAGAAGTTTAATCAAAGAAGCAGCAAATAAATCTTTCAGGTTTTTCTAATGCCCCAAAATATCATTATATGGTATTCTAAGTTAAAATCTCAAACAACTAAGATGTCTATTTTTTAGAAGTGTGATTTCATCATATTCAGTGACTCAAGCACCAAGACGGCAAGGAGTTAGATGCTGTATGTCTAGCACCTAATCAGTGCTTGGCACATAGCTGATACTCCATAAGTTGAGTGTTGTTGAACGAAATATATGAAACCAATGAAAATCCACAAGTATACATTGAACTCCATTAACTCTTTTTTTTTTTTTAAGATTTTATTTATTTACTTGTTAGAGAGAGAGAGAGAGAGCAAGGCAGACAGAGTGGCAGGCAGAGGCAGAGGGAGGGAGAAGCAGGCTCCCCGCCGAGCAAGGAGCCCGATGTGGGACTCGATCCCAGGACTCTGGATCATGACCTGAGCTGAAGGCAGCTGCTTAACCAACTGAGCCACCCAGTCGTCCAAACTCCATTAACTCTTGATCACAAAGACCTATCTTAGATGGAATAAGTAGTC
>ML097322.1:2802-29073 GCA_003697995.1 Taxidea taxus jeffersonii
TGTTTTGGTGGTGGTTAGTATGTATGTGTGTGTCTTCAGATGCTGGTGGCTGGTGGTGCTAGAAAATGAAAGGATGGAGCCAAATAAGGTAGCTCATTGAAGATCTTTAAGCAGTAAAGAATCACATTCATTATTTAGAATGATCACTCTAGCATCATTGTTAAAAAAATTAAGTACTGTAGGAGGTAGGACTGGAGAGAATGATGCCAAGTAGGAGACTACTGTGGGAATCTGAGTTGGAGGTGATGTGAGTTTGGCTGCAGGAGAGGCAGTGAGGAAGCAAAAGGGACCAAATGCAAGGGCATCTAAGTCAGTGTGAGGGGCTAGCTGAAGATAGTAAGGGTTGCAGGTGTCCAGCCTGACTCTCTGGTTTTTGGCTTAGATGACAACTCAGATGGTTCATTAAAATACGGAACACAGAAGAGGAATAGATTTTGAGAGTAAGGATTCATTCATTTTGGGACATTCTGAAGTTTAGTCTAGTAGTCTAGGGAATTACATCCGTAGGGAGGTGTTGGGTGGAGCTGAGTCTGTGGATGGGGTGCTGGGAGGAGACAGACATTTGGGAGTCAGCAGCAGCGAGTGGAAGTGGATACCGGAGGAGGAGGGAAATCACCACGGAGGGTGTCTAGAGGGAGAGGAGGTGAACAGGACTGGAAGGCTGAGCCCTGAGCCCTGAGGCTCAGGACCAAGGGAGGGAGAATGAATGAGAAGAGGACAGAGCTCCGATCCCCTTGTGTGTAGGAGAGCAGTTGGAGGTGGGGACATATTCAAGTGAGCCTACTGGTAACACATTTGGGAGCTGAGAATTTATGCCTATTAATTATGACTTTCTTCGTGAGCATGGAGGTGAAACGATGAGAAATAGGAGAACAGGTTAAGTGTAAAGGCAGGGTCACTCGAAACCTTTTTCTTCCAGGTGCTGGCTTAAGAGTGGTCTTAAGAGTGGCTTAAGAGCACGTCCCCACGTTCCTCCACCTGCTAGGCTGCACTGACTCTGCTGTTGTCCACACTGTCAGAGGCTTTTCTGGATTCTGACTTGAGAGTGGTTTACAAGAACACCCTCTCCAGCTTCTAATCCAGAATTCTGCCTCCAGGTGCCTCTGAACTTACTTTGCTGCCAGTCTTTGTGTCTCATGTTTGAGCAGCTGGCCACTCCTCAAGTTAACGTAAGTGTCCTCTCATCTACTGATAAAAGACATTTCAACCTCTCTTGTCTGTGGGCCCTGCTTCTGGGCTCCCAGAGAAGCTATTCCAACTGAGGCCTCTGGTGATGTGCAGCTCCCCAGACCTTTACCATTCTGGTGCTCTGTCTCCAAATAGGCCGGCTGCTTTTCTTCTTCCAGTTTTACTGAGAGATGCATTTGACATATAACACTGTGTAGCTTTAAAGTGTAAGATGTGTAGACAACGTCCGTTTATATCCCAGGGAATGATCACCACTACAGAGTCAGCTACGACCTCTAGCACATGGCAGGATTTCAGGCCTTGTGTGGTGAGCATATGTAAGACTGACTTACAGCCATTTCCAAGCATATAATACAGTATTAACTGTAAGCACCATATTGTATGTCATACCTGGAACTTACCCACAGCTAGAAGTTTGTACCCTTTGACCAACATCTTCCCTTTTCTGTGCCCCCATCCCCATGCTGGGGGCCATCATTCTGCTCTCTGTATGAGTTCAGCTTTTCTAGATTCCATATGTGAGTGAGATCATGAAGTATTTGCTTCTACCTGACTTGCTTTACTTAAAGCATGTAATGCCCTTATGGTCTTTCCATGTTGTTGCAGATGGCAGGATTTCCTTCCTTCCATGGCTACATGATATTCCACCGTGGGATGTATATGTATGTCTGTGTATACAGACATATATACACACACATGCATGCATATACACATACATATACACAGATGGATAATATATATAAAATACAAGATATACATATTTATGTACATATGTATTTATATATGTTATATATTATATTATACACATGTATTAAATGAATATATAAATACAATGTGTATTTATATATGTTTCTCTTTTATATGTATTATATATACATATACATATATATAAGAGGATGTGATGTATACACCATTCATTCCATTCATTTCTTGACTGACAGTTTGGTTTCCATATCATAGCTGTTTTGAATAATGCTTCAATGAACGTGGGAGTGCAGATTTCTCTTTGACACACTAATTTCAATGTGGGGGGATTTATACCCAGAAGCGGAATTTCCAGATCATATGGTAGTTCAATGTTTAATTTTTTAAAGATTTTATTTTAAAGCAATCTCTACAACCAATGTGGGGCTCAAACTAAGAACCTCAAGATCAAGAGTCTCATGCTTCACCAACTGAGCCAGCCAAGTGCCCTCAGGGTTTAATTTTTTTGAGGAACCTCCATACTGTTCTGTACACCAATTTACATTCCATTTCTGTACCAATTTACCTAGTACCAACAGTTCATAAGGGTTCCCTTTTTCTCCACTTCCTCACCAACACTTACCATGTCTTTTTTTTTTTTTTTTTTGCAGTATAGTTGACATACAATGTTATGTTAGTTTCAGGTGTGCAATGTAATGATTGGACAATTCTACATATTACTCAATGCTCACCACATTAAGTGTAGTCACCAATGTTCTGGCCATAGTATTGACTCTGTGCCCTATGCTGTACTTCTCATCTCTGTGGCTCATTTATTTTATAATGAAAAGTTTGTACCTCTTAATCCCCTTCACCTATTCTGCCCATCTCCCACCCCCTTTCCTTCTTGCAACCACCAGTTTGTTCTCTGTGTTTATGAGTCTCTTTCTGGTTCTTCGTTTGCTTGTTTGTTTTGTTTCTTAGATTTCATATATGAGTGAAATCATATGGTATAGAAAACAAAAGCACTAATTCAAAAGTATGGATGCACTCATGTTTTCTGAAGCATTCGGAACTCTGCCCATTTTTTAATTGGATTATTTGTATTTTGCTATTGAGTTCTTTATGTATTTTGGATATCAACCCTTATCTGATCTATGATTTGTGGATATTTTCTCTCATTTGGTAGGTTGCCTTTTCTTTGTGTTGATGGTTTCTTTTGCTGTGCAGGAAGTTTCTTAGTGTGATGTAGTCCCACTTGTTAATTTTTACTTTTGTGGCTAATGCCTTTGATGTCTTATCCAAAAAATCACTGCCAAGACCGATGTCAAGTTGCTTTTCCCCTGTTTTCTTCCAGGAGTTTTATGGTATCCATTCTTTAAGTCTTTAAACCATTTTGACCTAATTCTTGTGAGTTATGTAAGGTAGGATCCAATCTCACTCTTCTGCACGTAGTTACCCATTTTCCTGACACTATTTATTGAAGAGACTGTCCTTCCTCCATTGAGTCTTCTTGGCTTCCCTGTCAAATATTAGTTGACTGTGTATGTGGGGTTTATTTCTGGGATCTGGATTCTTTCCATTCATCTATGGGTCTATTTTGATGCCAGTATCATACTGTTTGATTATAGCTTTGTAGTCGGTAAAGGAAATCTTCAACTTTTCATATCTGTGGGCCCTGTTCCTAGGCTCCCAGGGAGGCTGTTCTTTAATGTTTACTAAGGTCAGAATGACTTGGCAAAACCTCAAAGCATGGGCTCTATTTCTGCCCCAGGCACACATTGTAGGTCTGCTTTGTTAAAGAAAACAAACAAAAAGGAGCATTCTGAACACAATAGATAAGAAAAAGGAAGAAACTGCCCTGGTTCCCATAAGATTAAAGTCATACAGCCCTGCATATATCAGAAGGTTAAGATAAGGTCTGCCACTTTCTGAAATGTCCTTTGTTTTGATTTGTAACTTTTTACAGTAAAAAAAAATATGTGTATAATCCTATACCAAATGTTCCTTTTCTGGAGCACTTTCTTCTTTGTGAAAATTGTGTATCCTGCGTAGCTGCCCTAACTTGAGCTTAAATACAAGAAACAAAAAAATAAAAGTGGGGGTGGGAGGAAATAATGGGCTTTTAGTTGTTAAGATTCTTACTCATGCTTTTAAAAATATTTTAATTTCTTTGCTTATTAACAAGATTGTGCATCTTAAAATACACTCATAGCTCTTTCTTTCCCCCCTTCTGTGTATTTTCTGGCATGTAAAATATTCAGTAACTATTTTTAATAGCTTATTGACTATCCATTTATATCACACCCATTCATTTTATGGGTTTTTCATCTTAACTCTGCAGTTTGTGTCTTGTGCTACATTCGCTGAGTACAAAGCATTGATTTCTATTTGGATAAGAGCAATTTAGACAATTGGATTCAAAGTTCTAAGTAATCATGAATCTATTCCCCCTGTCAATAATATACAAGATGTATACTATTAGTGCTACTTTGTTTCTTTAATTAAAACAACAAGAAAGTTGAAATTGTGTTATCTGTAATAAAAAAAAAAAAAGAAGGCTTAGTTTTTTAATTTTTTTCCACCCCCAAGACATGTGCTAGATTAGGGCCATGAGGTATGTATGGATGTGCTAGTTTTTATCATAATGAATCAGTCTTTTTGTCCAATTTAGTTGTTGAATGCCAACTGATTGAATCTTTAATTTTGGGACTGCCAACTTGTGAATTGTTGCCAGATTCTGAAGGAGGAATGAGCAACATAAACCTGTCATTATTCTCAGAGCTGATTAGACCTTTTATAAAAAAAAGATTAGTTTATTTGTTTTAGAACGAGAGAGAGAAAGAGTGAGAGAGAGCGAGAGAGCGTGTGCATGAATGGGGGAAGTGGAAGGGCAGCGGGAGAGAGAGAGAGAAAATCTCAAACAGGTTCCATGCTCAGCATAGAGCCCAATAGGGGACTCGATCTCATGACCCCGAGTTCATGACCTGAGCTGAAATCAAGAGCTGGACACTCAATTGACTGAGCCACCCAGGCGCCCTGATAAGACCTTTGTGAAAGCATCTGGTGAGCCCCTCTTTCAAGAAAACCACGTTGTCCCCATTTTACAGATGAGACTACTGAGGCTCAACCATGGGCTAAGGGCCCAGTGTCAAAAGGGATGCACTACAAAGAACACACTCATCATGAGCACTGAATAGTGTATAGAACTGTTGATGCCCTGTATTGTACACCTGAAATGAAGATGACACTGTGTTAAGTACACTGGAATTAAAATAAAGAAAAAAACTTCATAAAAAAAAAGTGATGCACTGGAGGAATCCATGTCCTTAACTTACTACTGGAAATCAGACAACAGGTATCACCATGAAGCTTAGTGCTGTGCCTTTCACAGGCAAAAAGACCTTGACGTGAGCCAGTGATTCAAAAAGAAGACCTTCTCTCTGTCCTTAGCCATAGAAGTCACAAAGCCCAGAGGTAGGCGGTTCCACAGTTGACCGGTGTCCTCGGATATCCAAGCTCCTTCCCTGGCTCTGTCATCCTTGTATTTTGGCTTGATGTTTAGATGTATTCTGTCATGGTAAATGACCAAAGAAGAGAGGCATTTTGTGTTATTCTTTGCTTTTATCAAGGAGAAATTTCCCAGGAGCTGTGATCAGACTTCCCATCAGATCTCAGAATAAATTTGGGTAGATGCTCAAACTCTATCTGCAAGAAAGCCTCGTGTAACCGTCAGGGCCCTACAGAAAGGAGGCCCATTCAAATTAGGATCATCTCAGAACCGTTTACTTACAGAGAACTAGTTTCTGGGGAGGGGGGACTCACAAAGCCTAGGTAGTACCCCACAACTGGTACTTTTGGAGTGTCAGCAAAATTAGGCTAAAAGGGATGAGGGGAAGGAACAGTTACCGGACCCCAAAAGGAGGGCATCATGTAGCAGAGACCACCTAGCAAGGAGCAGAGGCACAGCCAGCCCAGGCTGACCTCCAAGGAGAAGGGTCAACAGAGGCTCTGGCCTCGTCCCCAACAGACCCCAGCAGGAAGAACACAGGTGGGGCTTCTCTGCCCTTCCAGGGCCAGGCAGAGAAGGAAGGAAAGTGGATCTGAAAGGGCCCACAGGACGGTATGTGACACAACTGGGAAGCTGTGAATCTGGCATTTCCAGCCCAGATACAGGAGGTAGGGAGTGACAGAAAACAGCAGGCACCCTGAAGACCAGCAGCGTCCCAGCCACCACCCGCTTGACCGGCTCTCTATCTCCCTGTGAGTGTCTCCATCTGGGGAATGGCAGTGATGCTAATCCTTCCTTCACCTAATTATTTGGGGATTAAATGGGAAAATAAAGGTTAAACACTTAATATACTGCCTGGATAGAGTAAATAGTCTCAGCTAGTGTCAGCATTATTTACTATTTCTCCTTCTTAACCCATTCAGTTCCCCTTTCCTGTGCCTTCAACTTGGAATCCTCATTGCCTTGGGATGTGCTACTCACCTGCGTGGTGGTACTTTTCCAGGTCTGGTCCTTGACCAGCCACATGGGTGTCACTGGGAACTTGCTGGGAATCCACATTCTCAGATCCACTTCCAACATACAGAGTCCTAATCCGGGGATGGGTTCCCATGGTGTGCGCTCCTAAGCTGTGAATAAGTCCCAGTGTCTGACTCTCCAGGCATGCTCTCCAGGACCCCAGGAGCTGGATGGCATCAGGCAGAGGTGACACTGGGTGAGATGGAGGGTCTTTGATGTTTTGCACGTAGCTCAACTGCTGAAGGCATGTTGTCTGTGTGTGGTGGCAGAGGGGGGCGCTGGGATGAAGCCAGCCTCGGGAACACAGCCAAGAATCCTTGGGGAGCTCTGGGAGAAAGTGTGAGGAGGAGGAATGCCTTCCCACAAGAGAGCAGAGCTCACTAGGATCCCAGCACCCTCACCTGGTGCATGGAGACATCGGGGAAACGGGTGATGCCCATGAGGTGGGAATGCCCCTGGAGAATGATGTTCCTAGTTGTCCACGTTGCAGTGTTTTCCGTTAAGATATCATCTCACTTGCCCTCTGCCTGTTTTTTTGTTTTGGAAAATGAAGGAGTGGGTATGAGGTTGGATACTGAACCTGCTCCTACCCCCAACCCCACAACAGTCTGTAGGTATGTGCACTGCCTACGCCCCAGCCAGAGGAAGAGGTAAGAATGCATTTTCTAAGGAAGTCCATGAATTTTAGATTTACATTAGAGCAAAGTGTACAGATCAAGTTACATAAAATGCAAACTCTAATTATAAATATAGATATTGTAAGTACCACAAAGGCGTGTTTTCTAGGCATTTCAAACTCATCAAAGAAATGTTCCTTCTGTTGCCAAGCCTAGGTATGGCCCCATCTCCTGCCTTGTCCGCATGGCGGACCTGAAGCAAACACTAAGTTAATATAAGAAGCAGAATCCCATGTACCAGTGAGCTAAGTTTTCAATTGCTATGTTCGTTAGCTTTTATGAGAATTTCTGTTTGTGACAGTAATCCATTAGGATTAAAGTACAGATCTCTTTTCAAGGGACAGCAAGCAACTTAAATTAGTATCATTAAAAAAAAAAAGGATCTAGTGTTGGCCTGTGTTATAGATAACTCCAGGCAGCGATTTGGCCCCAGGATGGTGGCAAGAGTGGTGGATGAGGGATCAATGCAGGGGTCAGGGTGGGGGGTAGTGATGGGTGCGGGGGTTGGGGGTCAGGGGTAGTGATAGGGGCAGGGTCTAGAGATCCAAAGGCTCCAGCAATGTTCTCTTTATAGATCTTCAGAATTATTTCCCAGGCTTCTCTATCTCTATATTATTCTTTGCATTAAAATCAATGATTTAAAATCCCAAGGGAGAGGCACTTTATTTATATTTATATAGAGAGTTATTCAGTTTTTTTACAGACTTTGTTTTTTAGGGAAAATTTAGGTTACAGCAAAATTGAGCAGAAAGTACAGAGATTTCCATGTAATCTCTGGCCCTACAGGTGTATAATGACATGTCACCATTTTAATATCAAACAGAATAGATTCACTGTCCTAAGAATCTTCTGTGCTCTGAGTAGTCCCGCCTCTTCCGGACACCTCTGACAGCCATGGATCTTTTCACGGTCTCCATGGTTTTGTCTTTTCCAAAATGTCATATAATTAGGATCATAATGTCTGTAGCCTTAACCGACCGACCTCTTTCACTCGGCAATATGCATTTAAGTTTCTTGGATGTCTTTTCTTGAATGGATAGCTCATTCCTTTTCAGTAGTGAATAATATTCCGTTGTTTGGAAGTACCACAGTTTTGGCAATTATGAGCAAAGCTGTTACCAACATTAATATGCAGGTGTTTGTGTGGGCATGAGTATTCAACTCATTTGGACAAATACTAAGGAGTGCAGTTGCTGGACCATTTGGTCACAGTATATTTTGTTTTGTAAGAAACCACCAGGCTTTCTTCTAAAGTGGCTGTACCTTATTGCCATGTGCATTCCCACCAGTGGTAAATAGGAGTTCCCATTGCCTTCGGTGTCCTCTGTGTTCTGGAATTTGCTCATTCTGATAGTTGTGTAGAGATCCTTCATTGTTTTAATTGGCACATACCTCATGGCATGTGATGTGGAACATCTTTTCACCTTCTATTTGCCGTCTGTGTGTCTTTTCTGGGGAGGTGTCTGTTTAGATCTTTTGCCCATTTTTAAAATTGGACTGTTCATTTACTCATTGTTGAGTTTTAAGAGCTCTTTGTGTATTGTGGGTAACAGTCCTTCATCAGATATGTCTTTTGCAAAAATTCTGTCTCAGTCAGTGGCTTGCCTTCTCATTCTCTTGACAGTCATTCACTTTTTATATAAAATTAAACTATTTTGAAAATCTTTGAAAAATGGATTAAGCAACTGGCAGAATTTTCACTTACTCTTACATTCCCCTAGTTTTGAAATTAGGAAGTTGAGCTTTTCTGGGGGGAGAAGGGTAAAACTTCCGAATATGTATTATTTTCTGAGAGTAGTGTTTTGGTCTTCTAAAAGTAATGTTGACCTCTTGGAAATTTTGGCCAATCTGAATAATGTAAAAATGTAGGAAACTGTCTACAATTCTGTATACCCAGAGGCTACCTGTGTTCATACTTTGGGCATGTTTTCTTATTCTGGCTTATGTTTTTTATTTTTCTAGTTTTTTACACATTCTTTTACAAAAATAAATTACCCAGCCTTTTTCACTGAAATTATTGTTTAATGTCTCACCATAATAGGCAACCTTATAGCATCATTTATTAGATAACCCTTTCATAAGAATAAAAGCAGAGCTTTTCATAACATGCATGCACACATATAAAATAGAAATACGTGTTTGATCAGACCAGATGACTTTAACCTTCCCTTCCAATTTTACACGTCTGTGAGTTCTAAATCCAGTCCCTAATTTACAGACTAAGAATGAAAAAGCAATTAGATGAAGGGATTTGTCCAAGATTAGAACTAAGTCTGAGATCACCTCATCTTCTAGATCATTCTTTCAGTGCCCCGTCCATCTCTAAGAAGGAGATGTACCACACAGCATTTTCTAAAAATAACTCATTTTCTTTTTTGAGCATCTAGTGGGCGGTGTGCATATAGACATAGTGAAGCCTTGATCTGGATCCTAAGGGTTTCTCTCCTGTCTCTGTAATGTGGGAAACAAGAAAAGAACAGGAGAAATTGGCAATGGAAGAAGCTGGGGAAATGTTAAAGGGCAAGACTTTCCTAGTAGCAGAATAGAAGTGTCTTAACACCAAAATAATTCTGGATGATGTTTAAAGTTGCATAGGATCTCGGAAGATTACTGTGTATTTGATTATGTTTTATCACAAAGGTTAATTTGCCACTAGGTCAAATGTACCCAATTACTATGTATTTCTATTAAAGAACCGAGAAGGATACTCATTGATACATATATCCCTATTTGTAACACCGATAAAGGACATTGACCAAATCAACAGAAGGACTAAAACAGCAATAACTTTACCAAACACCACTGCCTTTTTTTGTGAACTATTTTTATAATCTTAATTAACTTGAACTTGTAGTTAATGAGCACATTTGTTGCTGTTGTTGTTGTTATTAGCTAGTGAGCACATATAAACTTATTTAGAAAGTGTCTTTATCTTGAGAATGCTGAATATCTTAACTTGGATTTGGTCCCATATTCTAATTTGTTTTAGGTTCATTCATAAATGTAAAAATAAATTCTAAAGAGGAATATTTTTGCAAGACTAAGCTATAATTTTTCAGAGTCCCCATTTATTGTTATTGAAGAGATCGGACCTAAAATTACTACTTTATCATTTGAGTTTGTTTAGCCTCAGCACTCCGTCCAGCCTTCTATTATTGTATTTAAGTGAGTATTATGTTTTATGTTCAAGTGTGTATAAATCCCTCAGATCTAGTTCATTTAAAATGTGAATCATCTCAAAAACTATTGGATCTGCTCCACAGACATGTCATTTCTCCCATGATTGCTGCTAGCAAAGTTTAAGAGAATTTTGAATTCCAGGATGAGTTTGCAGACCCTGCTATCGGGTGTGCTGTAGACTCACTCTGGTCTCTTTCCTGCAAGGAACAGCGAGGGAGTCCAGGCACTCTGAGTAGAGGATCCTGAGTAGAGGATCCCAAGGGGTGGAGGTAACCAGTGGTTCTTGGGGCTTCTAGAGCTGCTCTCTGAGACTCACTACTTTCTGTACACCTTGTCTGATGACTTCCTGTTGCTAAGGAGAAGCTTATTCTGGATCTCAGACTCTACTCTTACGAGCAGGGTCCCCAAGGTATGTTAATAACGTCTATGCCCATTTAGTTTGTTGTGAACTCTGAGTCTGCAAGACATAGCCTTGGCAGACTCTTTGATAACCTCACTTCATTGAGTATGTCCTCTAGCTTTTATCTTCAATCTTGATTTTTTCCTTTTTTTGTTTGTTTGTTTTTGAGAGAGAGAGAGAGAGAGAGAGAGAGAGAGAAAAGACAGAAGGAGAGAGGAGGGGTGGAGGGAGAGGGAGAGGATCTCAAGCAGACTCCATGCCCAGAATGGAGCCCCACCAGGAGCCCAACGCCGGGCTTGATTGCCAGACTCTGAGATCATGATCTGAGTGGAAACCAAGAGCCAGACACTTAACTGACTGAGCCCTGCAGGTGCCCCATGGGTCTTTTCCCTTAACCTGTGAACATACCCAAGTGAGCCATTGCAAACATGGGGGAAAATAAAATCAAGACCTCCCTTGATTTTATTCTTTTACTGTGTTGGCTGCTGCATTGAGTAGGATTCATTTTTAAGCTCCGATGTTCACTGTGTCCAGAAAGCTGTCCCTTGCCATTGCAGAGTGGGCATGCAGCCCTTCTTGGGCATATATCATCACAGATGTGGTCATACGCTGTTTATGGGTCAGTGTCTCCCAGAAGAGGGGTTTGATTCTTGAGGGCAGGTAACTTTTCAGCACCTTCAAAATCTTCATAATGCTTGATGCCTTTTAATGACTGTTTGAGTAGAACTGTGTCCTTCCAATGATGTTAGGATTCTAAGACCCAGGATCTCAGATGTGATCTTACTTGGACATAAGGTCTTTGCAGATGATTAAGTTGAGATCATACTGGAGCAGTGGGCCCTCATCCACGGCAGCTGGCGTCCCTAGAGATGGGAACTGTGGACACAGGGAGTACACTGTGGGAGACACGAGTTCTGCTGCTGTAAGCCGGGAACCACTGGGGGCCAGGAGGGAGGCTGGGACCTTCCTTTCAGAGGGAGCATGGCCCTGGCGATACCCGATCCCAGACCTGCTGCCTGCAGGACCATGAGGTGGGACGTTTCTGTTGTGTGAGCCAGTCCATGGTACTCTGCTTTAGCAGCTATAGGAAGCAAATGCAGTGAGGGCTCCCTGTGTGTCTGCTGCAAGACTGAGGGATGAGGGTACAGGCAGTTAACCTCAACCACAGGAATGAGCTCCAGTGCCAAGGACACTCAAAGGCCAGGGGAAGCATCCTTCATATAGGACTGTGCTGGTGGTTCAAATCTAGACCACTCTTGCTCAAAATAGCTTAAATACTGGGTGACTTTTTTTTTTTTTTAGATTTATTTATTTGAGGTAGAGAGAGCAGGGTGGAAAGGCCAGAGGGAGAGGGAGAAACTCAAGCAGACCGAGCTGAGTGCATAGCCTGACATGGGGCTTGATCCAATGATGCTGAGAACACAACCTGAGTCAAAACCAAGAGTTGGACGCTCAGCTGACTGTGCCATCCAGGTGCCCTGGGTATGATTTTTTTATATGTGAATTCTGACCCTTCATTTTTCATTAAAAAAATTATCTTTGAACAAAGTCACCTAGACTTCTTATTGTCTACTCTTAGAAGAATTGATCTTGGACTTTTCTGAAATGCAATCACTCTCATAAGTGACTGCATATTTAAGATCTGTTTCAAGGTGATTATTTGCTTCACTGTATTTTCCATTTCAAGTCCTCTTGGTTCGTTGAAGATAATTCAGATTTTCCTTTTCTCTGGACAATACTCTGCTACACATTTTCCTATACTTTTGATACATACCGAACTCACAGTTCTTGGCAGAAATGACGAAATGAGCTAAAATTCTTTTGAGGTAGTGAAGTGAAACGGCTTCTATTGACTTTTCTAATCTCAAGGACTTTGCACACAAATAGAATTGGTTTATACTCTTGTAAAATGGCTGAACATTTATTAATCTAATTGTTTTGGAAACATAACTCTTGGCTTATTCTTTCTCAGAGCATCTCTTCACGTTTGTGCTAAGCCCGTTGGGCTGCTGCGCTTCCTTCTCATGTGTCAAGTCTAGGGCATGACTATTCATCTCCCCTCATCTAAATCGTGCACTTCCAAGTTTCCTTGGCATGTGCAGAACCCTGACTTCGGGAGCCCTCACTGGTTCATTCTTCACAATATTTCAAAGAACCCCAAGTATCTGATGGGAGCATCCAGTCGCTGAAGGAGAAGCTGAGACGGGAAATTTCAGTCGGTGCCACGTGTCCTGGTAGGACCAGGCAGGGTTCTGAGTGTCGTCGAAATTGTGTTAGTGGCTTAACTTCCTCCAGTTTCCCTCTTTCCATATGAGAGGTAATCATAGTGCATGATAACTATTGGGAGAATCAAGTCCCATGGGAGACATGCTTTGGAGACGCCCATCACTGCAGCAATCCCCTTCTGAGGGAGTCCCACACCTACTGTGGTGGGTAGCAGATTAGAAGGTGCCCCTCAATGTTGCTGGAGGGACCCTGAGTCCTAGGGTGACTGCCTAATGGAAAGCATGTTGCAGGCCTGCTGGGGGCAGTTGGGACACCTGGGGACACCTAGGCTCTGAGCGATCCCACCTCGGTGTGTGGATGCTGGGGAAGTGACTTGTTCAGTCCCATCTTTGACTGGTTCAGGGTTACCCCAGCATGAGCCAGCAGGCCCCTGCAGCCAAAGAAAGATCTCAGGAGAGAGGCACAGGGGCTCTGGATTCAAGCTGCAGGTGTCGGCCAGGGTGGGGGGAGGAGCTCTGGGTGGCAGTGAGAGTCACAGCACAACAGTGTAGAGAGACAGCCTGTCAGAAGCAGGTGTGTGCATTAGGGGTTAACTGGACCCTGAGGGAGTGAGGGCCAGGGTCCCCAACAAGAACACGGGGATCCGGGACAGCTAAGAGGAAACCACACTAGCGCCCTCTTTGACAGCTTAGATGAAACCACAAGAGCTTCCCGTCTGGCAGCCTCTGCAGGGATGACTTGCAAAACATCCTGCAACAAAACAGTGAACCCAAAAACATGAGTCACTGTCACAGGTAGAGGCAGTTGGTCTCCAGATGTCAGCCCCAAAGACCATTAGCCCTTGAACGATAACCTGCTAGGTAGACAGGGGCATGATCAGAGCCCTGATGGACACACCTCAGCGGCCAGTCCACAGGGGCCTGCATTCAAGATGCTCAAGATAGTTGTGCAAAAGAGCTTACAAAAACCCCTAGATCTGAATGCCAAGCAGCAACCCTCTCGGGTCCCCTCCCTCTCCAGGAGCTTTACATTGTCGCTCAGTAGACTGTGGTCTGCTGCCCGTCACTCTTCGCCTGGTCCACCTCTTCATTCTTTGGAGTGGCGTCACCAAGAGCCTTGGGCACTGACAGAATAAAAATCCTGTAACATGCAGAGAGAGGCTGAGATCCCAGGTGCCATGTGTCCCCTGGGGGCTGAGAGCTGCTCCCTGCCTTCCCCAGGAACACTGGCCTCATGCACCCGAGCTCTGGCCTGTAGCATCCTCATAAAACCTCTCCTCTGCCAGCTCAATTCGATCTCTCTTCCCTGCAGAGCTCGGGTCAGACTGTCTTCATGATTTCATGCATCCAAGCGTTTATTCCTACACTCGATTGCGTCCTGAGACTGGGCTGGCTGACACTGGGAGAACAAAGATTAATAACACTGTCCAAGTCACTTACACCATGTAGAGCTGTTTAAACTGAAACCGGTTATTATTCCCAAAAAAAGGATGAGGAGATGTTAATATATAAAAATGTGTTTTAATATATGTTTGGGATTCAGATTTATTTATTCATTTCCTTGGAAAGGAGCACATCTAGAGAAAAATGTTGCTCAACAAAGAGAACAACACTGGTATTGAGATTGAGATGATCTCGGCGGTGTGGTTCACTTGGCCGTGTCACACGCTTGCTACGGGCTGGGGCTTGGGCACTGCCTCCGTCACCCTATATGGGAGTTGGGGGTGGTTCATGCATCTTGTTTGTACCCTGGTGGGGCCACCCTGAAACTGTCCAACACTTGCTCTGCTTTTGGTACTTTTTTCTCCCCCACCAGCATTCTCCCAGAAGTCCTTAAATTTCACAGAGAAAGATGACTTTCCTTTTTTTTTTTTTTTTTGCTTTTCTTGACTTTATTTATTTATTTATTTATTTTATTTTCTCAGTGATCCAAGATTCATTGTTTATGCGCCACGCCCAGTGCTGCATGCAGTCTGCGCCCTCCTTAATGCCCGCCACCAGGCTCACCCATCCCCCCACTCCCCTCCCCTCCAAAACCCTCAGTTTGTTTCTCAAAGTCCGTAGTCTATCATGGATCTCTCATATCAGTAGATATAATCCTCTCTCCAGAGAAACCTAGTTTTCTGTATGTAACCTAAAGCGTAGATATTGAGGTGTAAGTGAATTTCTGTTTTTAATAGTCTCTCCGGTTGTTGACAGCAGAAGGCATTAGCAATTCTGACAGTATTGCTAACTTTGGAGCCCCTCCCGTTTCTATAGATCTCAGGGAAAGGATGAGCCTAGAGAGGGAGACAAAACTGCTACATCCCTGGGTAGACGCCGAGCGCAGGCCTCCCCAAAAGGTGCCGCTTCGGTGTACTGACTGTTTTAAATAAAAGTGACTTAGGTTGATTCGAGGACGCTCAGAGCCTCCTCTGTCCCCCTGAGCAGGGAAACAGGAAACAAATCACTCAGGAAAAGTACTTTCTTTTTACTAAGAAGTTAAAAGACATCCTTATTATCAGAGATGGGGACTTTAAAGCTGAGAAAACCCTAGACACAAAGTTTGTTCCTTTTTTCCTAATCTATTACCTCAGCCCAAATTCCCTTTAGAATTCCCTACTAATTGAAGCTCCCAGATGCCTGTTTTCTTTATCCTGTCAGTTCCTCGAAAATGTTTCGTGGTTTTGTCTGAAATGTATAAAAGCGGCCTCTCCTGGTCCTCTTCATTACTGGGACTCCTTGCGTGCAGGTAAGAACTTTGGGTTTCTTTTCCTGTGGATCTGTCTCACGTAAGTTTCATTCTCCGTCCTGCTGGAAGACCATGAGGGGTAGAGGAAGAGATTCTCCTCTCCTTCCCTGACTAGTAAAGATGCGGTCACACAAATCACGGGTTGCGTTTTCTGGGTAGATTTTGTCTTGATGACAGTGCCTTGCTGGCGAGGAGAGGACACGTCCATTATCGATTGGCGCCCAGCCTCTGCTGTGTTTCCAGACTGCCCATACATGGATTTTATCTTATTGACTCACTGCCCATTCCTCAGCCTCTCTAATAGTAGAGACTATGAATACTTGGCAATCTCTATAAAATATGTCAATTAAACTTTGCACTTACTTCTGCCATACATAAGTGTCGCCGTGGGGTACTGACATGAGATTCGTCCACATCTGCAGAATCAGAGATTGAACATCTGAGTTGGCAAAATCTTTTAAAGGACATGATGAAAAGCATTTCAGTTTCCAGCTCTCTCTGCCCTCACCAGTCTGCTCATCTGCGGTGACAGGAACTCGCCAGGAGAGCGATGATAGAAATTGAACGTCGTGTTCCCTGTTAAAAATAGCTCTGCTTGTTTTATCCTCACAGGACATTCGGAATCACAGGACTCTCACCTGCCAAAGCCCCCTGGGTACCACGTATCCTCAGCCAAGGTCATATTTTGCCCGCATTATAGGGATCACTTCCTGTGGTCCCTCTGCTTCTCTCCCTGGTCTCCCCCCACTCCTGCCCCCAGCTCAACAGCCAGAAGGGTCCTTCTAAAACCTGAGGCAAACGCTCCTGCTCACAGGGACCTCCCTGGCACCCCAGGCCCTCAGAGAAGATTTCAGTGTTCTTGGTGCCAGTGCCATCAGGCTCTCGTGAGTTCTTCCCACCCCTTGTTCTGTGACCCCTCTTCCTACTGGTTCCTCTCCTGGGTCATTCCACCCAGAATGCCCTGGGATGCTCTGGGCTCAGGTCCTGCACTTTCCTGTTCCCTCTCTGGGGACTGAGCCTTTGCTCAAGGGTGCCTTGAAGGAGCTTTCCATGACTACCGTACTCAAAATTGCAACAGCCCCTTCTCTGCTTAATTCTTCTCCAAAACATATGTGCTATGTGATGTCCAAATTAATTTGCTTATTTGTTTTGTTTGTTGCCTGTTCCCCTCAGCCTGAATTTCGGATGTCAAGTCGCAGGATGCAGGTTGGCTTGGTCCACTCTCCCTGCCCCGTCTAAACCAGTGATGGGCCAGACGAGTCCGTGAACCTTAACCTTGATGCCTCCTGTGCCTTCCGTGTATTCCTTCATTCAGTCCTCATGCTGCCACGAGAGTGGGTACCACTCTTACCCTCATTCCATACAGAGGGAGTTGAAGCAGCCCGTGGGGCCTCGTGATGATCCGAGGTCATCGAGTGTGTAAGCAGGGCAGGCTCCTGGCTGCACCGTACTTGTCCTTAAATCTCTTCCTACCACTGAAGACATAATGGATCCCCACTTAGATCCCCACCGTACAGCCCATACTCTTCCTGCTGGGGTTTCAGCTTCACAGCCGGGCCTCGATCTGCAGCGGCAGGTGGTTCCGTGTCTCCATTGTTGGTCGTGAAGCAGTGTGACTTTGCTCCAGATACACACGTATGTACGGACATTTAAAACAAGACTCCTGCTTGTGCGTCTGACACGTCTCTTACAACCCTTCTTCTTGGCAGATCTGAGAGGTCACTGCCAAGCTCTAAGTCCTGTCTCATATCCTCTTCACGTCTTTATTTCTAGGACTTCACTATAAAAAGCCCTCACTCCTGCTTTGCCATCTGCTTTCTCTTCCATGTCTATCCCCAAACCCCAGGTTTCTCTTTCTCTAATGATCCCCAGGAATATAGAGTGGAATTCCTTATATCCTAGAGTTGAAATTCTTGCCACATTTGGCAAAATCTTCGTAAATACTTTTATGCACGTAGGATTTCGTGTAAGTGCAAGTGTTTGTGGACGGAGATTGACTATCTTAGTTGAGGCCGCAGTAGGCAGAGTATGAGCACAGTCGATGATAATTTAGAAACATCAAATAGACAAAATAGCCACATTTTAATAGATTTCTAAATATGGATTATTTAGTTTGATCTGTTGATTGTGTCCCCCACCCCCAAATTCCATGCTTTTCTGTGTCCCCTTCTTCTATTTTCATCCTGCGATGTGCCCTGTTCCTGTCGCTTTCCTCTTCTGCTCCGTGAAGGCGCAGGTGTTTTTGTTTTGTTTTGTTTTTTCATTGATGTATCTCAAATGCCCTGAAAGTATCTGACATACAGTAGGCGTTTAATACTGTTGAATGAACGAATGAACTAGTTGCCTAAAGGTGTTTGATCTTTACCTGCCGTAACCTTTTATTTAAGGGCCTCTTCTAGGGGTGCCTGGACAGCTCAGTGGTTAAGTGTCTGCCTTCAGCTGAGGCCCTGCTCTGAGGGTTCTGGGACCGAGTCCCGCGTTGGGCTCCTTGCTCGGGGGGAATCTGCTTCTCTTCTGTCCACCCTCACACTCATACTCCCTCTCTCTCTGAAATAAATAAATAAAGTCTTAAAAAAAAAAGGTCCTAAGCTTGACCAAATTGAATTTTTTTAAAGATATTCTCAAACTTTTCAACAATAATCTCTCTAACACGTAGACTCCACACTGCTAAATGCAGGGGGTTCAACTAAGGTACTCGAGCGAGCAGAGGGGCTAGTTAGCCTGATTTATAAACCCGTATACAAAAGACCATAACTGAGTAATATACATTGAAATGCGGGACCTGATTTTCCTTGTAAAGTTGTCAATCTTCCCAGAGTTTTGACTAATTAAAAAAAAATTGTATACTCGTTTCTTACATATATATACATACATATATGTATATATATATAAAGCTTATCGGAGAACTTAGATTACTTCAGTTTTGAAATGAAATGAACACAAATAAGATGTGCTTAGGTAGTTATGAAAAGATTGAAGAAAGAAGGGAACATTTGAGATGAAATATAGGGCAACTAATATAAGACCAGCTCAATTTAAATTATTTGATTGGAATTACTCCATTAACCTGATTACATCTCCAAAGATCCTATTGCCAAATGAGATCACATTCACAGGCACCCGAAGTTAAGGCTGACATCTATCTTTCCGGGGGACACATTTCAGGTCACAACAGGGGGTTCCCAGCTGGAAGCTGCTGCCACTTGTTGCGTATGCAGCTAGCCTGATGGTGAGAGCTGGGTAGGAGCATTTCTCCATGGTTCTGTGTTAGCCTTCGTCTTAGGCAGGTCCTATGTACCTGGTTCATGGGTTTTTTCTCCGTGATTCTGGGAGGTCTTATGTGGAGTAGATTTTCTTTCCCTCTTCCAGTAATGGAGCTTCCCACTGTAGTGGTTTAGGATCCTGGCTCCAGGAGTTTCCTCCCCATTTCCCAAGGCAGAAGGCTTTCTCTCTTTTACCCTGTCCCCAGCTGCCATGGGGACATCTAATGCGCCCTGGGAAAGATGGGGTTTGCATCTCTATGAGTGGCTTACAGCTTTATTTTCAGGGGAGAGCAGCGTCTAGGAGACACCTTATGTCTTGTCTGCACCAGAGAACTGCCCCTCCTCCAGGCTGCACCAGACCCAGGGCTTTCTTTGTCCTGTCTTCCTGTGAGCATCTAATGCAAGCGTGGAAAGAGACGCCTGTGCCTGGTTACACTCAGGCTCGCCCACACTTGCCTTGAGGAATTTTTACTATTTGTTTGCTCAATTCTTCAGGTCCACTGGTGGCTTTCCAGTGCCTCTCCCTCCCGTGCTCGGGTACAGGGGAGCCACTGCCCCTCGCTTTTCCTCACCAGGGCTTCCATTTCCCTAGATTTTAAACCACTTATTTGTTCTGTGACCTCAGCTCTCTGAAGGGTTAAAAAAAAAGGCCATGTTTTTGCAGTTTTGTAGTTTGTTCTTCTGGCGGGTAGGAGGCATCCTCTTTCCAGTTTTCTGTATCCTAGGCGGAGGTGGAGCTCCCCTCCCACCATCATTCTGCACTAATGGCTTCTGATATACATTGTGAATAGAGTAATCCATTTTTACAAAACGAATCCTGAAACATCTAGACATCTTGACAGGCCTTTTGAAGCATGTGCGAGTCTAAATATTATTAGGCATTGCTTTGGAATTATGCCTACTTATAGATGTCTGATTTGTTGGAACTGGGTTGTACAAGCACGTGAAGCCTAGTGAACAGCAAGCCTCCAGACCCACTCCTCAGGCTGGTGGAACATCCCCTTGAGGGGAGACCCTACCCCTGGAAAGAGTCAGGCAAGGAGTCTCTGTTCACAGTTTGGGCCGATACGTTCCTGAAAATCATTACTGTTGAGAACGTTGGCGTGAAGTTTTGGGGTTTACTCTTCTGTCATTTGATCACAGATCATCCCCGTCCCACCCTGCCCCATGCCGCCTTCTCCATGTCCTCAGTTTCATGGTCTTATTCTCATCTTAAGTCATTTAAAATGGCTGAAAGTATTTTCTGTTTTATATTCCATTTGTACATCATTTTTCACTCAAGACTTCCAATGGAGTCACTTCAGTTAAATCTTTATCATGAAAGGGTGAAATATTCAGCCCAGAGCCCACTTTCTCTATTCAATATGGCGTGTGATCCCTCTGTGGTCACCTGCTGGAGTGCCCCCCTTGGAGGGAATGGGTAATAGCAGTAGCTATGTGAATGGAACGGAATAGGAGATTTTTGAAAATTCAAATATCTGTAGTGTTATTAAAAGGTTTGTGAACTATGTTCCAAGTATTTTACAGGTGTTTTTTCTTAAGTAACTGCTTCCCTTTGAAAAGCCATGTTATTTTATTTAAATTGGCTTAAGTCTCATGTGTAAATGAAAGAGTATATAGACTTATGAGGGAGAAAGGATATTTATTGCTGTTTAATTTTGTCAGGTCAGGAGTTAGAGAATTCAGCAGAAAGAAACATTGAATTTCACTCAGCATCTCATTTTGAAATTCATTTTTTTTACATTATTAATTTTGTAATAATAATAATAATAATGATAAAATACTTTTATTAAAACTTAAGATCTTATTATTCCAGCAAAACATGTCTATTCTACTGTTCAAGTATTTAGTAAGTCTCTTTTGTATGTTGCTGTGACAAGTGAGGCTCAGTCCGTATCGTCTATGGGTTTACCTTCTAATGTAATGTCAAAGGTTCAAGCTGAATTATTCATTTCTTCCAATGGATATAAAGAAGAGTTCTTGTGCCACTGTGTATTGACTCTTTCAGTGTTAGTGTCTTTTTTTTCCCAAAATAATATTTAACTTGTTTAAGTGGAAACTTCAGTAGTAGCTAGTTTTTTTTTTCCTTTTTTTTCCCCAACCAGTGTGACTTTTGAGTTTATTTGGATTGATTGAATCGACTGGTGGTTTGGCTCTGAGAACACATAGACAAAAATCATTTTCAAGTTGATCCTTAGCTAAAAATGCCAGTCATGTAAACTTTCATGTAGATGTTATCTCTAGCCTTTGAAAAACATCATTGCAGACCACTTTAAAAATCTTTCCTTGGTTCCTATTGATCTATGGAATACTGAAATCGTTTCAAGGGCAAATTACTAAATTAAGCCCATTGTGTATTGCATTTGTGCCCTTTCTTTAAAGCTATTAGAATATTTGCTGTGGGGTCCCTGGTTAGAGTATGTTCTGGGGTCAACTTTATGGCTATCATACATAGGGAAGGTAGGAAAGTGTTCATTTTTAGGGAAAAACTTTCAGCTTAAAGATGGGAATTTGCTCTAGAAGACTCATTGGGAACTTGGGTTTTCTCATTCCCTGGTGGAATTTGTAGGTGCAAAAGACTTGCACCTACAATATGGCCAATGACTTTCCATTAGGATCATCTTGCTAGAGGTCCAGATTTAGAGAATAAGGAAATCTGTCTCAGTATGAATTCAAGTGAAAACATGTAGTGGTAATGTTTCCAGGGAAGCTAGAGTTCATTTTATTATGGAGAATATAATCAATTCTCTTTGAGTCTAAGAAAAGTAGCACAATCTAGAACTGGTTTTGAGGTGGCAACTTTAAACAGCTGTCTGCACTGGTGTTTTACCCTGTTCCCTTGGCTTGTGGGCTTTCTTATTTACTTCATTTCCTGGTCAGGTGTGAGCCCTTTGAATGGTGTTTCTCAGTGTGGTCCACTGTCCACCTGCACCAGGATTTTTGGAAAATACAGATCCCCTGTTGCTAGTCCAAATGCACTAACTCAGAATCTTTGATGGTGATGTCTAGGAATCCTACATTTCATCTGCTTCCCAAGTGGGAATATCTATCATGTTTTGGGGCCTCAGTTTTCATATTTTTAAATCAGGGAAGTAGACTGCAATCTGGTTCTCAATTTTCCCCATGTGACATAGGCATGAGTCAAGAAGTGCTGACAGTCATCAGAAGCTGAAAGAAATAAAGAACAGACTTTCTCTGAGAGTCTCTGTAGGGAATACTGCCCTGGCAACACCCCAATTTCAGACTCTGTTTTCCAGAGCTGAGAGAGAATAGATTCTGGTCATTTTAAACTATCAAGTTTGTGGCCATTTGTTACAGTGACCACAGGGAGGTAATACATCATGGATTTCCCTGAATATCAAAAGATAACTTCCTGGGAATTCTTATTCTATCAATTGATGGATTACCTGGGATTAGAAATACCTTCCTACTATAAAAAATTAGAAAACTGTACAAAATAATGAAACAATTGCTTTCAGATACTGGACAACCAGTAGTGTAGTATAGTGTTCCCCAAGAGAGGAGACGAGATGAGGTGTGCCTCGGAGCAGGGGGGAGGTTACAGTGAGTGAGCTGACTGAGTGGAGGAGATAGAGAGAGTAGGTAGAGAGATAAAGGTGCTGAAATTCACAGGACAAGATTACAGAAGAGTTGGGAGCTTTGCAGAGAACCAACTCCAGAAACCTGCTTAATGGATTCTTTGAACAGTTGTGAGGTACTTATCTACACATGTGTAGTATGAAACTCCATGAAGCTATGAAAAAAACAACAGCTGGGGGCTGTAAGGTGAACATTCTGAGACTTCACCCCAATAGGGCCAGGAGACATTTAAATTTCACTCAGCCAGAGTGAAAGATATTTTGAACACTTGTGGAAACCAGTAGAGATAACAGAAGGCCACTTCTTATTACTAGAGCTAAATTAGACTTAGAGGAAAGACTATTTTAAAATTGGTCTTGCTTGAACATGAAGTTCAAAAGGATCAGCTGGATTGCCACTAGTTGTCTGTCAATAAAAAATTATCAAACTTCTTTTTTTTCTGTTTTCCTTAATTTTTTAAAATTTAATTTAATTTTTTCAGTGTTCCAAGATTCATTGTTTATGCACCACACCTAGTGCTCCATGCAATACATGCCCTCCTTAATACCCACCACTAGACTCACCCATCCCCCTACCCACCTCCTTTCCAAAGCCCTCAGTTTGTTTCTTAGAGTCCACAGTTTCTCATGGTTCATCTCCCCCCCCAGCTTCCTCCCCCTTCACTTTTCCTTTCCTTCTCCTAATGTCCTTCATGTTATTTACCCAACCTTTTTTTTTTATCAACATGGATGGGATTGGAGGAGATTATCAATACTTCTTAAAGGGACAAATAATCATCCTAACAATTAACAATGTAACATCCAAAATATCTGGGTTCTTATAAAAAAAATCAATATGTAAAGGGACAGGAAATTTTGACCTATGATCAGAAAGTCAGTCCATACAAACAGATCCAGAAATGACAAGGATATTGAAACAGCTACTGTAAATATTACAAATATGCTCATATAATTGAAGGAAAACAGAAATACACTTGGGAAAGAAACAAAACACAGACAGAACTGAATGTCACTTCTAAAGGTGAAAAATACTACCTTGATTGTTGGAATGACAGCATAATAGATAAGAGAAAACACCAGGAAACTTGAACACATAGGAATGGAAAAATTTAAACTGAAGCACAGAGATAAAAACAGAGGTTGAGAAAACTTAATGAACCTCACTGATGTGGGAAAACTCAAGTAGTTTAACATACATGAAATTTTAGGACCAGAAGAAATGGGAGAAGAAAGGGCAGTTATTGAAGAAATAATGTTCAACAGTTGTTCAAAATGACAAAATACAAACACAAATTATCTAAGAAGCTAAAAATATCCTAAGAAGTATTTTTGAAAAGATTTTATTTATGTATTTTTCAGAGAGAGAGGAAGAGAGCACAAGCAGGAGGAGTGGCAGGCAGAAGGGGGATCAGGCTCCCAACTGAGCAAGGAACTTGTTCCCAGGGCCTTGGGATCATGACCTGAGCTGAAGGCAGACGTTTAACCAACAGAGCCATGCAGGCATCCCCTAAGAAGTATCTTTAAAAAAGCACTTCATAGTCAAATTGCTTAACATAAGTAATGTTAAGAAAATCTAATAAGTAGGTGGAGGAAAAAAAGAAAAGAGGTACAGTAGACTAAACATAAGAATGATTACAGACTTCTTGATGGAAACTATGCAAGCCTGAAGACAGTGGAGCTTCTTACAAATGTTGACAGTTTTGGGGGAGGGAGGAGACTCCTGTTAATCTGCTATCTATATAAAGTCAAAATATTTTTAAGTGAAACCTTTTTCATAAAAACAAAAGCTGGGAATAGTCACTATCTACTGGGAACATTGAATGGAATTCTTTCGGAAAAAAAAAAAAAAAAAAGGAGAGAGAGAGAGAGAGACACCAGACAGAAACTTGGATTTATGCAAAAGAATGAGGAACATTGGAAACGGTAAATGTTGTATAAATAGAAAACACTTTGTTTGTTTTACATTTTTTCATCTATTTCAAAGACATTTGGTTGTTGAAAGCATAACGACAGTGCATTGTGGAGGTTATAGCATGCTGACGTTCAAAAGCACAAAACTGCAAAGAATAGAGGGGCAATGAAAGTATACTGCTTTAAGTGTTTCATAGGTGTGTGAAGAGGTATGAAAATATTTGAAGGTAAATGGTGATTATATAAAGATGTATATTATAAATGCTAGAGCAACCAGTGAAAGTTTAAGACATGAAGACAAAAATAAGAATAGAAGAAAAGACATGGTAAGGGGTAAGACAGGGACAAAGAACATATCGGGCAATTATTTAAAAAAAATGGCAGGGTTGTAAATGTAAAACTGACCGTATGGATAGATTGCAGTAAATGTGAAGGACCCACACATTCCAGATTAGAGGAGCACTGGATAGAGAACAGATGCCACCCGATGCTGTGTACTCTAATTCTTATTTAATTACATAGATATGAGAAAAAGAGATTCCATACAAATGGTATCATCACACCTGGTATGGTCATATTAATATGGGACAAAGAAGTCTTTAAAACAAGGAATGTTACCAGGGGTAATGATGAGCCCTTCATAATAATGAAGGTGTCAGTTCATTAGATGATGTAACAATTCTAAATCTTCATAACAAGATGGCAATCCATAGACTGGGAGAAAAATACTTGCAACACATATATTTGACAAAAAAACCCTAATGCCTAGAATATGTAAGGAACTCCAAAAGTTCAGTAATAATAATTGGCAAAAGATTCCAACAGACACATCACAATAGATGAGTATATATAATTTTAAAATTATTTGTTTTATGATTTTTTTCATGTACTGAAAAGATAATTGATTGCTGAAAGCACAATGATACTGGACAAAATATATATTTCCAATGCACCTGCAAAAAGATGTTTACAGTTAGTAACCAGGGAAGTGCACAGTGAGACTTCACAGCAGAACTACCAGGTCAATTACAGTGAGAGAGATCGACATTACATGGTGTTGGTATGGATATGATGCAGCAGGTACAGTCCTGCATTAGTGGTTGCAACGTAAAATGATATAACGACCTTGGGAAAGATCTGGAAACTTCCTATAAAGCTGTCACACACTTGCAAGGGGATTGTGTGAATTTACTCCTAGACATTTACCAAGAGAAATGAAAAACGTATGCCCACACAAAGACTTGTGTACAAATGTTCAGGCTGATTTTACAATTGTTCCAACCTTGAACAACCTTGACATCTACCAGCTAATGAATGATTAAACAAATTGTGGTAAATCTGCCCAGTAAAATGTTACTCAGGAAAAAAAAAGGATGAATTCCTTTTATCTATGTGCAAACCTGGTTACATTTCAAAATCCTGGTGAGCGTAAGAAGTCAAGAAGCAAAGAAAAGACATTGCATGATTCAGTTTGTTGAAAAGTCTAGAGGTGGCATAACAAGGAAGAGAAAAGATCAGTGGTTAGGCTGGTGTGGGGTGTGGTCTGGCATGATGGCAGGAGAGAAATTTTGGGGTGCTGGAAAACTTTACATATAATTATGGTAGTAACACTTTTGTTTACATTTGTCAAAACTCATTGAACTGTACACTCAAAATATGTGAACCAGTAAATTTGATTGGCAGCTGTTAACTCATGAATTTTTATGCAAAGTTCCAAATAAGGGTTCAGGGGGCGCCAGAGGGGTGGCGGGAGTTGGCCCAGGTTGGAGACTCTTGCCATCCCCTTGTCTTTTTTCAGTTTTCTGGAACATTCTGTGTGAAATATGAGCATTATCATTTCAAATGATAAGGATCAAGTTTTGAGTGTCATTTTTGAATATTTTTT
>RCUC01101935.1:0-31557 GCA_003697995.1 Taxidea taxus jeffersonii
ATACAATTTAAATCATCCTGATTATACCAGGAGGGATCTGATATCAATTTGTCTCACTTTGGTGATGTGAATGTGATTACTTGGTAAAGGTGACTTCCTCCAGATTTTACCATTGTAGAGAAACCCATTTCCATTTGTAATTAATAAAGTAATTTATGGGGTGATATTTGAGACTCTGTGAATATTCCCAGTTAAAAAAAATTTTTTTAAATCATCCTAGAGTTATGAGGCCCAGCTTTTAGGCTCTGTTCTTCTCTTACCCTCTATGTGAACTTGGGTAAGTCACATAACCTCACTGAGCCTGATTCTTACGTAACCCGGACAACCTTGCATAAGTTATCTCCCCTCTAAGACTAAGTTTATTTCGCCAGTGGGCATATTTGACTAGGCACTTCACCAAAACAGATCTCCAATGGCTAAAAGGCGTATGGAGAGATAGTCAACATCATTACCCATCTGGAAATGAGATTTGAAACCAGAGTGTGATGACTACATACCTCCCAGAATCACGGAATGACAATGGTGGTCATTCTGGAACTCTCCTTCCTTGCAGGTGGGAATGTAAACTGTTACAACCACACTGGAATATACTAAAGCTAGGCCTATGGGCACCCAGGAATGCCCCTGCTGGATAAATTACGGATGAAAGCATGAAGATATAGTTACCAAAAGAAGTGGTCCTTTCTAGCTTCAAGTGGAATAACAATATCTTCATTGTGCCAGGCCCTAAGCTCAGTGTTTTCTGCAGAGATGCTCTGTAGTCATCTGAGCTGGGCTCTGTGGTGAGGGAACTGAGGCCCAAAGACATAGGGAACTTGCAAATTCACATGTGGGCAGAGGGGTGGAAGTGGCTTTGAACCTGTATTCCTTGAAAACCTGCAGGCCAGCGGTGCCTCGGTGGCCAGTGGGTTAAAGCCTCTGCCTTTGGCTGGGGTCATGATTCTGGGGTCTGGGATGGAGCCCCACATCAGGCTCTTTGCTCGGCAGGGAGCCTGCTTCCCCCTCTCTCTCTGCCTGCCTCTCTGCCTACTTGTGATCTCTGTCTGTCAAATTAAAAAAAAAAAAAAAAAGAAAGAAAGAAAAAGTAAAAGAAAAGAAAACCCGCAGGCCAGGAGAACCAGGGAGGGTTAGGTATGGCAAGCACCGCTGACCCTGGAGAGCAGCCCTTCTTCCAAGGCTTTCTCTCCCTTTGTCTCCACAACTGGGCTCCTCTGGAATTTGCCTCCAGATCCAGCTGGAGGCAGGAGGGGGCACTTCCTGTTTCTCTTTGCCTGAGTCTGGGTCATCCCACTTCGTTGACTCTTAGATGCTTCCATTTAACTGACTTTAAGGCGGAATTACGTTTTTATTTTATTTTAAAGATTTTATTTATTTATTTGACAGAGAGAGAGATCACAAGTAGGCAGAGGGGGCAGAGAGAGATGGGGAACCAGGCTTCCCGCTGAGCAGAGAGCCGGATGTGGGGCTCCATCCCAGGACCCTGGGATCATGACCTGAGCTGAAGGCAGAGGCTTAACCCAGAGCCACCCAGGCGTCCCAGGCGGAATTACGTTTTTAAAAGTGTACTGACTAGTGTTTATTGAAGATTGCCTTTCAGCCTCCTCATAATGTTTAAAGCTAGCTAAGTAAGTCTTATCGGTTATTTCTAAAAAGACAAATACACTATATTGATCTGTGCCCATAAAATGGAAGGGGATTTCTCAGTGTATGGCAGGCTCTCCACTCACTCCCTTAAACCCATGTGTCTCCTTGGCTACATGGTTCCAAGTGGGATCTACAATGGTCTTTTTTTTTTTTTTAGGTTTTTTAAAAAGATTTTATTTATTTATTTGACAGAGAGAGATCACAGGTAGGCAGAAAGACAGGCAGGCAGAGAGAGAGGAGGAAGCAGGCTCCTTGCCAAGCAGAGAGCCAGATGCGAGACTCGATCCCAGGACCCTGAGATCATGACCTGAGCCAAAGGCAGAGGCTTAACTCACTGATCCACACAGGTGCCCTTTTTTTTTTTTTTTAGATTTTATTTATTTTTGAGAGAAAGAGAGAAAGCGCTGGAGTAGGAGTGGGGAGGAGGGGCAGGGGGAGAAGCAGACTCCCCACTGAGCGAGGAGTCCAGTGAGGGCGTCCATCCCATGATCCTGGGATCATGACCTGAGCCAAGGGCAGACGCTTTAACCGACCAAGCCACCCAGGCGTCCCTGCAATGGTCATTTTTAACATCAGAAATCTACAACCAATGGACAGCCTAAACCTAAGAAGTCATTTACGAGGCTCTTTACAGGGTATTAAGAATTTGTAACATACATCTAGGAAGTTAATGTCCTAAAAATCTGGTACTTAGGTGCTGATCTAATTTATAGCCACTAACAAAATTCTGTAAGGTATTTCACTTTTGCTATGAAAATGGCCCTGTATGTTTGTATATACAGCCTGCTCGCATAGCCACTATGTGTATATCCAGCGTGGGTTTGGAAAACTGTCTAGCATGGCGTGAGAAAGTCGTGTCAGGGTAGAAATACCGTTTATTTGTGGAGACTAGCTTCTGGGGGGAGGGAGACAGGTCTATACAAATTCGGACAATTATAAAATTAGTTAAAAACTCTGCTAACAGAGAACAAGAAATAGTTAAATGAGAAATCATTACAAAAAGGATTTATTAGACAAACACATCAATCGATTGAGTCTAAGGGTTTGGCCAGAAAGCCACTGGGTCTTTCAAAGCAGGGGAAGTTCAAAGTCACATCCTCGGAGCATTACTCTGCTACAATGTGCAGAAACCAGAAAGGTCAGGAAGACAGCATTCCATGCTAGCCCACAGACAGGTAAGCCTTCCACTGGAGTCTTCTGTGATGCTGGTACCTGAGAGATGAAACGTTCCCCACACCTTGCAGAAATTCAGCTTCTTGTTACAGATCTTGACTCTGAGCACTTAAACTGCCTGTTCGTGACACGTGGGATGTTGCTTTTCGAAAACCAACGAACAGTTATTAAGGGAGTGTTTCTCAGCAAGTAAAACATTCTCAGCTACAGTTGCATTTTTAATCTCATCTGGCATCAACTGTCTTTTAGAAAGTTAAAATGCGTTGTTCGGGAACATTCTTCTTTAACATAAAAGGAAACAAGTAATGAGCACATATATGCAGTTAAAGGATACCCATTCTCAAATCTTGTGAGCGTCCCGTGAATATGAAGTTTTCATTTAATTTGGCAGAAGGGGAGATATTTTCTATCATTCCTGATACTAATAGAACTAGATATTTCAAAATTATAGGATCACGTGTTCATGACACCACACTGGGTTTGCTTTATCAGAAGCAAACTTTGAGCATTAAATTTAATTGTTAATGGTACAGGCTTTCAAAAAAAAGCAAGCAGTATGGTATCTGTGTAGATATCAGCTGACCTCAAGTAACAAAGGTAAGACTGAAATAGACATGACCTGGTTGGGAACCTCGGGGTTTCTGAGATACAAATTCCAAACATACCACATAGAAAACTCACATAGAAAACTAAAGGCAGTATCCCAAACAAATCTGGCATGAAAAATTTACAGAATAATTAATTTTTTCAGGGACATAATAAAAGTAGTAGTTGGAACTAGGGGCCATACATTAAGTTCCCGAGGTTGAATCTATTATGGGAACGTTTTTGCTTCCAAAGCTGCCCTTTAGCCCAACTACTTCCTTCACACCCTTGACAATCTTTTCCAGGTTGTGCCATCCTGGAGTCTCTCTGGAACAAGAATGGCTCTACATGGAGGTCTAAAAATGTTGAGTTTGTGCCTGTTTTAAAAAAATAGTCCAACTTATGACTGTCCTGTGTCCTGGGGAGCAGTCCTCTCCCAGCTCTGTTCTCTCTTTGGGAGCCTGGGAAATGCCAGGACAGACCAATGAGAGTATCGAATACTGCAAATCAGAACAGGAGGCCTCAAGCATAAACGTCCACTGGTCCCGTCATTATCATTTTTAAGCACGTGAGGCCATTGCCTGTTGGTTAACGCTGGTCTCAAAATCTGCCGGACAGCCGAACCGCGCCTGCGTCAGCAGGTGAGTCTAGCCAGAAAGCCATTGCATTTCCTAGCAGAAACGTCTGGTCTTCTCCAAAAAGTAAGACCTATTCTCTCAGGAACAGCCTGTGGGGAGTCTGTTTGGAACACGAATTGTGCTCAAGTCCCAATGTTAAATGATGATCTAAAAATGTGCAGTTTGGCGCATTTAAAAATAGTCCATTTCCAGCGGCCGTGTGTGCTCTCGGACCCAGCTTGTTCAGTATTTGGGAGGAATCCCTGGGTTTGGGCCAATAATCAAGTATGAAAAGGGAAACAATGTGTTCTGAAAGGGGGAAGCTGCTTACCCTCTGAGCGAGCTGAAATGTTCGAAGATTCCATCCTAAGTGTGAGCGACCCGCGGGCAGGAAGTCTTGGCTCTCTAGCATCCCCATCCCCGCAGCCGAGTTAGCGCTGTTCGGGACACCTGGACTCTCAGAGGAGCCCTGGAACCGAACTGAGCCTGCCCGAAAGTGAAGAGCCAGGTTCAGAATCGGGAAGGCTGAGCCCAGCCTTCATCTCCGGACACTTTTACAGACCGCAGAACCTCGGTAGACCGCGTGGGTTCTGGGGGTCTTCGCGGCGGGCAGGGGCGCCGGCAACCTCTCGCTGCCCTCTGGTGGCGCCTCCCGACAGCTGGAAAGGGGCGCGCGGACACCCGCTCACCACGAGGGGGCGGTCCCTGCGCGTCGGCGCCCTTCGGTGCCATGGGGAACCGCACCACCACGCCAATCACCGGTGAATCCCGACCAAGGGGACCCCCGAGAAGCTCCGGGTTCATAGATGCGGAGCGTAGAAAGGGGTCAGGTAGGAGGGCCCGAGGAAGGATGCAAAGGGGCCCCCAGCGGCTGCGGCCGTTGGCCGGAAGGAGGCGGCGGCCGGAAAAAGGACGTTGGCCGCAGCGTAGGAGGGGAAAGTCTGGAAGGGCAGTGCGGCCGGGCCGGGGGGTCCGGGGCTGCTCCCCGCGCCGCCGCCGCCGCCCGCTCCAGCTGCCGTCCCGGGCGCCCCGGGTTGGGGCGCGCCGCTCCCCGCCTGTGCCGCACCGTCGGCGCCGGGATTCTGCTTCTTCCACTTGGTCCTGCGATTCTGGAACCAGATTTTGACCTGCGTCTCAGTGAGGCTGAGCGACAGCGCGAGGTTCAGGCGCTCGCACACCGACAGGTAGCGCGTGGCCCGGAACTTGTTCTCCAAAGCCACCAGCTGCTCGTAGGTGAAGGCGGTGCGCGCGCGCCTCGGTTTGGCACAGCGGGGCTCGGAGCGCCGGCGCCGGGGCCGCGGGGAGCCGGGCGAGCCCGGGAATCCCGCGAGCCCACGGGTGCCCGGCTCCCCCACCGCCAACGCCGCCGCCGGGTACTCGGGGGAGCGCGCCGGGTCCGCTTGCAAGCGCGCCGCCGGCTCCTGCGGCCGCCTCTGGCCCGCGTCCTCGGCTTCGTCCTCCTCCTCCGCCTCCTCCGCCTCCGAGCCCTCCAAGGGGGACACAGCGCCCGCGCCGCGATCCGCAGCGTCTAGTGGAGAAGGGGAGGGTGACCAGAAGCCCGGAACGACCCGGCCCCTGCGGGTCGCCAGACCCCCTCCTCCTCTTCCCCAGAGTCCCTAGCTCTGTCCCTCTCTGGCATCTCGCTCCCCCCATCACCCCGCAATCACACATCCTCGCAAGCTCTTCCCAGGAGTTGGGGATTAGGGGTGCGGTGTCCTCTTGCCCCTTACTCATTTGCTATCTAGTTGACGTCCAAGAAATGAATTTTGAATGAATGAATGACAACCCCCATTAAGAAAATACAATGACTATATTGGACAGTACTGGGCGGGTAGGATCACTACATTGACACATCGAGATGTCAAGCGCGTTTAAGGCTCTGTATCCCCAGTCCCTAGAAGCCTATTTTGGTCTGGAATTCCTAGCAATTAAAAAAGAAGTTATTAAACCCCCTCCCCCGCCCCTTTAAAGTGAAATTCCCTTTTTCCCATCTTCTCTCTCCTGCAGTGTTAATAGAGTTTCAGATTTGTGCGGGACTGGATCGATAGATGTCATCTATTAAAGGTAAGTTTTAATCGAACAATATTAGGATCAGACAGGGAAAGGGGGTTTGAAGTCGGTACCTGCAAGCTGCGGGCAGGAGATATGCAGGCGCCCGTAATAGAATATCGATCATCGCTGTGGGGGGAGGGGAGGGCGGCCCCTCCGAGGGGCGATCCGAACAATTACCAGGCGGACTACCTGGGCCCAAGCACAGCCGCCAGAGGCGCCCCGAGCCCCCCAGACAATCACTGCCAAATTTGGGAAGGAGAAGCGAGGGGCTGTGCCGCATTCCGCCTCTTTCGGATTTGCGCTCCTGACTCTGCATCCCTCCCGGGAACCTCGTGCCCACGCTTCATCCCGCAAGGATCCTGCTGTCTTTTGTCCGTCCTTCCAGACACAAACTCTCCCAGACGCCGCCTCAAGTGCCCGCCAGAGTTAGGAGTAAGTGGAAATCTTTGGAGGAGAAAGGACCAAAGGCCTCGCATCACCCCGCCCCACCCCTGCTCCCGCCCCAGTCAATGATTGGGTCTGGGGAGAGAGGGCAGGGCGCGTGGGCCAGCGGAATCTCTGCAGGTGTCTAGATGGTTGGAAGTGGGCCCTAGGTGCCTAAACCTGACCTCGCACTCCCTTCCAGACACAGACACATGAGTTAGCCTCACCGTCCTCATCCATAAAATAGGGGCAATATTCATCATGTTGTCTGCCTCGCGGGTTCTGAAGTTTTCCATGACTTCTATCTCTGGTTTAGGCCCTGGCACGTGGTGGGTGCATTTTATGCCCGAGAAATGAATGAGCCTGGACAGCTGTTTAGCTTCCAGTGCGAGCAAAACAGAGCTGTGATGCTTAGTGGCTTGGCCGGTGAGCAGGGACGGGCTTTGGGAGGCAAATCCTTGACCCAGGATGCTGGGGTCTCTTTCCTGCCTCAGTTCAGTTCCAACACAGAGACAAGACAACACTTTGCACCTCGTCCTGTGAGTCTCTTCCCTTTGGTGAAGGCTCTGCTAACGGCACTCACTCGGTCCCTGGCTGTCCATCCACCTCCCAACCTCCCCATCGCATCATCTGGGTTGGGGCTTCCCGGGACCCAGGGCCGCTTCGCATCCTTACCAGGGGTCTCCCGCTGCCGAGCTGAGTCCCCTGGGCCGGCGTCCTTCCCCGCTTCGGCCTCTGCCAAACTTTTCTTGGCTTCCCGGGGAGCAGGGCGAGCTGCCGGCAGCGTAGCGCGGGTGAATTTCTGCGGATCCAGAATGTCCAGGACAGAGAAGGAGATCTTGTGGTGGGAGGAAGCCGCCTTGGCCCCGCCGTCCTGCCATGCCAGCATGCCCGCCGTCCGCGGGCCCCGCGGCGGCGCGGGGTCCGGGATGGCCGCGCTCTAGCTTGCCTTCGGCTGTGGCTGGGCCGCAGCTCTCCAGCCAGTAGGAGGGTCCGGGCGGCCAAGTGGATCTGGGGAGGGGCACGTGGAGGCGGGGCTGGGAGAGAGCCGCGGGGGCGCTGCGCCGGGATTGGCACTTGCGCGGGCCAGACCCCCGCCACGTGCAGGGCGCGCTTGCAGCTGCCCCAAGACTGCCCGCACCGCGCCTGGGCAGCTCGCGTCGGCACCGGGGCGCCTGCGTGAGCCCAGTGCGCGCGCCCGCTCGCCCATACATTGCCGCGGGCTCAGCGCGCCTCTCCCACTGGGACTCCGGATGTGCGCGAGCGAGGGATCGCGGGACCATTCCATCCTGGAGATCCCCCCCCCCCCATATATACGCTGGCTTGGGCTTGCGTTTGTGACTTTTCCCTGGTGACTTTGAATTGGGGATATCATTGAGGCCAACAATGATTACTTGAAGGCAACGCTGTGCACATCTCCTGCCCCGCCAGGGAATCACAGTGATGGTCTCAGACATCGTCACCTCAGACTTAAAAGCTCTAGTGTTCTCACGATTTACAGTTTACAAAGCCCCTTGGCTTGCGCGATCTCACTTGGTTCTCCGAGCATCCCTCTGTGGAAGGAGTGGCCTGGCAAGACTATCATCCCCCCATTTAAAGACAAGGAAATTGAGGGCGCTTGGGTGGCTCAGTGGGTTAAAGCCTCTGCCTTCGTCTCAGGTCCTGGTCCCAGGGTCCTGGGATCGAGCCCCGCATCGGGCTCTCAGCAGGGAGCCTGCTTCCTCCTCTCTCTGTCTGCCTCTCCGCCTACTTGTGGTCTCTGTCTGTCAAATAAATAAATAAAATCTTAAAAAAAAAAAAAGACGAGGTTTTTTTGAGAAAATTGAGATTCCAAGATGAGAAGTGCATTGCCGCAGGTTACCGTTGACTGGTGACAGCGGCCGGATTGGAACCGGGAGGTCTTCTTGTCCCGGACCACTACCCTTTCCAGGATATCCTGTCATGTCAGAAATGGACGAGGGAAATTCTGCCCTGAGTCCGAGGCTTTCCCTTCTGCCCGAGAATAGCAGGGGTTTAGGGGAGTGGTCTAAGCCCCCGCTAGGGTGTCCCGCGGCTTTGGGAGTCTTGGTGGGTTGCGGGTTCAGAGCCAGGTGAGATGAGCCCGGTGAGGGTGGCTGCTCCGCTCGCTGAGCCGCCAAGCACAGCCCTGTGCCCTTCAGTCCCTCCTCACAGCCACAGATTCAATCATGTGCAACAGACTGGGTCTCTAGGACCCAGGTTGGATTTTTTGACACCCTCCCCCATCCCCTTCTAGCCCCAAGAAGAAAAAAAAAAGGTTAAAAGATTCTTGTCTGGTTTGAACTTAAGGTCAGGGAACAGAGATAATTGATCGGGCTCCCATCTGCCCTGCCAGGTCCCCTGGAATGATGAACATCAGTCCTTGGGGGAAGCTTCCACCAGCCAGACCCATCTTAACATCCCCTGTTCCTTTTGTCGCTTGGGGAGCAGTCTGTGAGCAGTAAGCATTTACCCCAGCAGAAAATTCTGAGGCTTCTCAGACCCCTATGCCCAGAACCACTTCTAACTGTGCTGTTCCTTTCTTCCCTGCCCCATGGGGCTTCCAAACAATGACTTGGCAATTAATATTGTCCTAGAAGGTAGCAGTAGGAAGAGGAGGAGAAAGTGGCTCATTAAAGTGCCCGGGTGGGTGGGGCGCTGTTAATCCCATCTGTTATTGAAGGGAAGACCCTTCGTGCCTGTTCCTTGTAGCCTTTCTCATTCAAACCTGTGGCCCCTCCTGGGGGCGGCCCCTGTATTCCCTGCGGACTTTAAAGCCCTGCCGAAATGCAAACCCGCTCTGGTCTAAAGCTATGATGGATTGTGCTTTTACAGGAAAGCAGGAAGGGAAGTGCCCGGCCGGAGCCCCCCACCCCCACCCCCGGCCCACGTCCCCAGAGGGAATGCATGCCCTGTGAAAACCAAAGAGAAGGTAGCTCTGGAACTACCTGGAGGCACCCAGGAACTTGGATTGCAAATCACAGAACCTTCCAGAACACATGCAGATAGGGTAATGCTTTCTGTTTTCTGTTTTGATGACTTTTTCTTACCCAGATCTCCCTTTTTTTAAGTTTCCTTTTCTTTTTCCTTCCCTCCCCATATTGAGTCCAGCTCCTTTTTACTTTTTCCCACACACACATTCATATTTCTTCCACATTTAGGTCTTCGGGGTAGAAATAGATCTCCCTAAGGCGGCTCCAGAAGGGATATTTGTGACCTCCCACCATGGCTCTTATCTGTTCTGTCAGCCATTTTCCTGGGAAGCTGGGCTAGCCTTCCAGAGGCACCTTGTACCCAAACCAGGGGACAGGGAAGAGGGCCAAGACCAGCCCCAATCTGGGTCATTTTCATTTCACTTCATAAATTGCCTCGAACAATTTTTGTTTAAAAGATAGGAATCACCTTTCCTTTGAGGTCGATAGGTGTTAGACATAAAAAAGGAGCAGTAAAGGGAGAAGCAACAAATGGGGGACAAAAGCAAGACTACAGAAAGTCCGCATTTTTTAAGACTCAACCTTTAAGAACTTCCTTTAGTTCTTTTTAATTGTTCTTGCCCATTATTTCCCTCTCCCCTATTTCTGATACCCATGCTCAGTGCAGCCCAGGTTACCCTGTGTGGCTTCTGGAAAGAGATGACGCAGAAGAAACACCATAGTGTCTCCCATCTACATTGAAGGGATAGAAAATGCTTCCTCTGTCTCACCCAACTTAGAAGTCCCCCACCCAACAACTAGGCAAAAATCCTCAGTTTGGTGAGAGGAGGTGGGGGGGCGGGGCTGGGAGGGGGCCTTGGGGAATCCTCTTTCTGGCCACCTGCTTTGTAAATAACCAGGATCTAGTGAGGCCTCCCATAGGTACAGTTTGGCCTCGTATTCACTCACTAACATCCTCCCACATGTATTTACACCCGAGGTGTTCCTATATAATAAATACACCCAGGGGCACCTGGGTGGCTCAGTGGGTTAAAGCCTCTGCCTTCGGCTCAGGTCATGATCCTAGGGTCCTGGGATCGAGCCCCGCATCGGGCTCTCTGCTCGGCCTGGAGCCTGCTTCCTCCTCTCTCTCTCTCTGCCTACTTGTGATCTCTGTCTGTCAAATAAATAAATAAATAAATAAATCTTAAAAAAAAATAATAAATACACCCATATCCAGCAAGCCACCTTCCCTCTGTGCCTGGAGTTGATTTGTTTTCTCAACGTGGGCATTAAAATTCTGCCCGAGTGCTGTCTTTAAATTGCTTTGATGCTAGGTGGGTTCCAACCCTGACCTGTCCTGATGGCAAGCGATGGCTGTAACAAGCTCGGGATCAATATTCATAGCGGGTGTCCTGGGCTGATAACACTATCCAAGACAATGTTCGCTATCGGTGCCGACAGCTGAGATATTGCGCCATTAGGGATGTTGTGTTAAATAACCTGATCCATTTCTGGGGCTATTTAATGAATTTCACAGTTTAGATAGTATCTTTAAGGAGAAGGCAAAGGCTATTTCAGAGGCACTGATGCAAATCGATGGTGCCAAGCTTCCCAAGCTATTCCACAAACAAAGTGGCCTATAATTCCAGCACAGCCTTGAAGAGCTGCTGCCCGAGACATGAACAGCGTGAACACGGAAAGAATTTGCTGTTTATGCAGAGGGAGAGCAATATTATGAGCCGTGTCAAAGCACCTTAGATAAAATCTTATGTTCCTGAAATAAAATAAACAAATTCTCTAGGTAAAACCCTGCAGTCAGGGCCAGCCCCATGGGTAGGACAGGGATGCCAAAGAGACAGCTTCATAAGGCACAGCTTGGTGACAAAGGGAGAGAAGTCAACCGCAGGGGTAGTCGTGTGGGCAACCTTACCAGCAACCTCAGCCAGCTTTCCTCAAGATATATTTCAACTCAAAAATGAGTCTGCAAAATGGGAAGGGGGAAGGCGCTGGATTGTAAAAGGGAACTGGTGATCCTAGAAGAATCAGGTGTTAATGTTTACTTGACTCTACACCCCTGGTTGCCCTGGAGAGTTCATTTACAATTAAAGGCTAGCCCTAGTTTCCCACCAGGGCTTTGAACTCGGGCTGCCAAGCCCAGCAAGTATTCCTTTTAAAAACACACCTCTCGGAGGCTTTGATTTGTGAAAGTTCAGAAGGTAGCCTTCCCATCAAACCCCACTGCAGCCATAAGAGAAGTGGGTACTCAACACATTTTGCTTTAAGAAATCAGTATTTCTTCTTGGAAATCAACAGGTTAAAAAAAATCAATTTTTTAAAGTCAACTTCTTTGTTTCAGAAATGTGGAGAAGGATCAAAGAAGGGGGTGAAGCAGCGGTTATATTGATTAGTAGAATGCATGTTAATTGCTTCTGATAATGACAATTAATATGACTAACAGCTGTTCTTTTTGAGGAACTTGCTCTGGGCCAGGCACTTGGCCAAGCCTTTTGCTCATTTGGGGTTATTTCATTCAGTCCTCCCCCACAACCCCACAGAGCAGGCACTGTGACTGTCCCCAAGTTGCCCATGACCCCAGAGCTAGAAAGTGATGAAGCTAAGATCTGAACCTGAGCAGTGAGATCTCGGAACCTGCTTTGGGGAAAGTTCCAGTCCAGGGGATCACATTCTGGCCCCAGGGTGAAATCTAATTATAGACATTTATCGAATGACTTTCCTTCAAAGTTACACAGAGAGCTGGGATGCATAAGAGGACCTGCCAGAAAATAACTGAGCCCAGCACTGCCTTGGGGTACGGGGAGTACCGTGGTGCCCATTTGGGGATCCAGCTCCAGCAGCTCTGATGTTCAGTGTTTTCTAATGTTTTAAGATATTCCTGGGAGGAACCCAAGACGAGGGAATTGCCCCATGAACCAAATTGCTCTGGGCATCTAGAAAAGTAGAGACATGTAATTGGAAGAAGGAGAATGAAAGGGAAAATGCCAGGTGACAAGCTGAGGACATATGGGGAGAGAACTGGTGAGGGACAGGGCCAGCAGGAGCAGGGAGGGACAAGAGCGCAGTCTGGGCTGTTGTGGACTGTGAGTGTGGAATGCCGTGTTAACGCCCTTCCCAAGGGAGACACATCAAGAATAAAGACGAGGAAGCAAGGTGGGACTTTGCAAGCATATGTCGCACCTGCTTCCTTGAATGCAGGTAAGTATGATCTGTCATTGGGAGGCAGTTTCCTGCAAGGCAGGTGTCAAAGCCCTCTGTTCCCCACACCTGTGTCTAAATTTCATGCCTTCAGCGTCATTTCCCTGGTCTCCCTGCCTCCAGCCTTGCCACCTACAGGCTCTTCACCTCGTGGGTGTGCAAACCCCAGCCCCCAGAGGGCCAGGCCTTGCCCAGAGGAGCACCATCAGCCGGAATGCCGGTGTTCAAGGACAAGAGCATGCTGGGGCTCCACGTGCTGGGGACTGACCTTGTAGGAATGCTGATCAGAGCGGCCAGGTCTCCACACTGCCCGAAAGTAGCCAGGAAGCTGGATTCGGATGTGGTAAGTCCAAAGTTTTAAATCCTGGCAATCAATTCCAAATGTTGAAGGGGGAAAAAAAAGCCCATCAGAAACATGTCTGTGGGGGCGCCTGGGTGGCTCAGTCAGTCAAGCATCCAGCTCTTGGTTTCGGCTCAGGTTGTGATCTCAGGATCCTGGGATCGAGTCCACGTTGAGCTTCATGCTCAGTGGGGAGACTGCTTGAGGATTCTCTCTCTCTCCCTCTGCTCTCTCTCTCTCTCTCTCTTTCTCAAATAAATAAATAAATCCTTAAAAACAAAACATGTCTGTGGGTCCCATGTCTGCCGCCTTCGCTGTGCTCATGGCAGGCAACCGTACCTGATTCACTGCTTGCGGCATTTCCATGGCTGCTGTGATCCATCCACAGGGGAAAGACAAAATGCCTTAGCTCCAGATGTTAGGTTCTTCACAATCCAACACCACTGCCAGGGCAGCCCTGGTCCCTGCACTGAGCTGTTCCATGCTAGATGTGTGTGGGTCTCCTGCCCAGGCACGCTGCCTTCTCAGAGACTCTGCCCAGCCCCTGGGGCCTGGTGAGTAGGCAATGGGCAGGCTGGTGGGGGAGGGGAGAGCCCCCAACCCTTGAGCGGACCCACTCCTGGGCTCCCCGAAACAGTCAGCTCAGCCAGGTGAACTGGACCAGTCAGACCCCAGGAGTCTGATCCCAGGAGTCTGGCCAAGCCCCACAGGCCTGTTTCCTGCCCGTGGTGGGTGCTTGAGCTCACTGGGCAAGAAATATAGAAATGGGGTGACTGTTGTGGGGCCACATGGGCACAGAAGTAATGAGGAAGTAGAGACTCAGCAAGAGTTGGGGAACAGAACACAACAGATGTGCAGAGCAAAGCAGGGAAGCTATGATAGGCACAGGCAGATGGGCGAGCACCAGTGGCTGCCTGAGATGCGTTCTTCCAGAGACCAGCTGTGCGGCTGCTTCTGGGTTCCCGGTGAGCCTCTGTGCATCCTTACGAATCTTCTGCCTCATTTTGATGCGAGCTACAGTTACTAGTCAGGGTTCTTCAGGGAGCCAGCACCAGTAGGCTGAATGGATATAGAGACACGTAGATAGAGAGATACATTGAGATATGGAGATTTTTAAAATCAGGAAGTGGTTCATGCAGTTATGAAGGCTGGCAAATCCTAAGACCTGTAGAATGTGTGTGTTGCTTGGGCAATGTTCTGTCCATCCCACACCTGCCGGGGAGCCTGCTTTCAGCTTGAAGTCTCCTGTGTTCACATGCTCCCTGCCCTGCCTGGGCTGACCCTGGCACTTCTTCCCACAGGGTGTCCTGCCTTCTGGCCAGCCTTGATAAGCACTGCTTGCTTTTGCCTGATCAGCGTCCTCACCCCTGTTCTGTCTCAGGTGACCCCATCTCACCACCCTTCCTGTATGGGACTGCCAAGCAGCGCCCCACCTTGCCCTGGCCATGGGGTGGGAGTGGGCTCCTACAGGACCGGTCCGGCTCTCTCCCCTGGGACACTGAGCTGGGGCTGCTTGATCTCAGCAGTAGTGCCTGAAGTCCTCTGCTAATTTTCACTCTGGAGCTGCTGGTTCTAGTACTTTCTGAGGTCTGGCTATCCAACATTTTTTTTAAAGATTTTATTTATTTGAAAGACAGAGATCACAAGTAGGTAGAGAGGCAGGCGGGCGGGGGGCGGGGGGAAGCAGGCTCCCCACTGAGCAGAGAGCCTGATGCGCGGCTCGATCCCAGGACCCTGAGATCATGACCTGAGCTGAAGGCAGAGGCTTAACCCACTGAGCCACCCAGGTGCCCCAACAACATTTTTTTAAACATTCTATAAATCATCTTACAGCCTTCCCAACTCTTGTCGTGTCCCCTCCCCTTTTGGAATTCAGTTAGCCAGGGGCCAGGAATGCCGATTGGCACAGCCTTTGTCATACTCTATGGGGTACAGACTGTCTGGTCCTTGGTCTTTCCTAAAGTTGGAACCCACACTGGGGTGCCTGGGTAGCTCGGTTGAGTGTCTGACTCTTGAATTAGGCTCGGGTCATGATCTCAGGGTCATGGGATCGAGCCCTGTGCTGGGTCGGTGCTTAACGGAGAGTCTGCTTGAGATTCTCTCTCTCCCTCTGCCCCTGACCCCACTCTCACTCTCTCTCTCTCTGAAATAAAATAAGTCTTAATAAAAAAAAGATTGGGGGCCCACATAGCCTCTGTCTCTGTGCCCATTAACACCCTGGCATTTGGCCAATTGAAGTTTCCAAATGATGGCCCAATAGCATAAACCCTGAGTAAGAGGGATTGGAAACCCCATGCTGTAAGAGCCGGTACGGGCTCAGCTGAAAATAACAATATGATTCAGAAGTGTTCAGATATGCATATGGGTTCATAATGGACTTGCTTCCTTAGGGGAAATCCCATGCATTTGTGGAACAACTTTGATGTTTTTAAGCAGGCGGTGTATGCTGGGCAACCACGCCCTTCACAGAAGAAAACTGTTGGGGTAGAAGGGATGGGAGAAAGGAGATTACTTTGTCTCTCTCACCCAGCTTGGGGCGAACAGTGACTGCACTCCTCCAGTGAAGGCCACAGGTCCCCCAGCTGCGGGTCTCATGCGGCTGTAGGGAGAATGCCTCTGGCCTGGGGGGGGGGGGTAAAGCTCCCACTGATAAGTACAAGTTCTTTGCTGCTTTCCCTTACTCCTGCCTACACCTTTGGCAGTAATCTCTTTCACACGAAGGACTTCATGTGAGTGTTCCGATGGTCTGATGCCAGGTTCTCGTAATTCAGTGTGCTTATTTAAAACTGCTAACTCCCCAGGCGGCTCCTTGGCCGAAGAGCATCATTGCCACCCGTCCAGTCGATCCCTCTACTGACGACATGCACGTAGGGGCGCCAACAGCTTGAACGTGTTCCTCTACAAAGTGATCTCTTTTTAGGAAAAGAAAAAAAAAAAACAACCACAGGATCATAGAATATCAGAGCTGCCCTGTGCATGCGAGGTCATTCTAGAGTCTGGAATCTAGACCCTTGTTGCTTGAAGCATGGTCTGGGAGCAGCAGCAGCAGCCTCCCTGAGGGCCTGTTAGAAATGCAGAATCCCGGGACGCCTAGGTGGCTCAGTTGGTTGAGCGTCTGCCTTCGGCTCAGGTCATGATCCCGGCGTCCTGGGATGGAATCCAGCATCGGGCTCCTTGCTTGGCAGGGAGCCTGCTTCTCCCTCTGCCTCTGCCTGCCACTCTGTCTGCCTGTGCTCGCGCCCTCTCTCTCTCTCTCTGACAAATAAATAAATAAAATCTTTAAAAAAAAAAATGCAGAATCCCGGGGTGCCTGGGTGGCTCAGTGAGTTAAGCTTCTATCTTTGGCTCAGGTCATAATTTCAGGGTCCTGGGATTGAGCCTCCCGTCGGGCTCGCTGCTCAGGGGAGAGCCTGCTTCCCCCTCTCTCTCTGCCTGCCTCTCTGCCTGCTTGTGATCTCTCTCTGTCAAATAAATAAATAGATAGATTATCTTAAAAAAAAAAAAAGAAATGCAGAGTCTCAGGCTACCCACCTGGCTTGAACTCTTGAACTTGGGGTTGTAAATTTGAGCCCCACATTGAGGGTAGAGATTACTTAAAAATAAAATTTAAAAAAAAGGAAAAGGAAAAGAAATGCAGAATCTCTTTTCACCCCAGGCCCCCTGAATCAGAATACGGATTTTAGTATGTTCCCCCAGGAAATTCACACGTATTATAAAGTTTGAGAATTGATCTCGATCTGGAGACCAGGAGCATCGCTTGGGAGCCTGTAATAAATGCAGGTTCTCAGGCCCATCCCAGACCTCCTGAACCAAAACTCAGTTTGAGTAAGCCCTCCAGGTGATTTTAATGCACATGGAAGTTTGAGAGGCACTTTTTGACTAATGGCTCCTTACTTTCTTTTCTACTACGGCCCACCGCAGTAACACAGAAGACCCCTTGGCCCACCCAGACCTTACTTGGTCTGGTCTCACTTTCCAGGGCAGACACACTTTGATATGAATAGAGGGCTCCTGTAGGGGCCCTAATTTTTCCTACACAGTGTCTCTTCCTTCTTTTTCTTATCCACTTGGACTACTTAGACAAAATGCAGCAGACTGGGTGGTTTCTCCACAACAGAAACCTAATGCTCCCAATTCTGGAGGCTAGGAGTTCAAGATTAGGGTACCAGCATAGTCGGGTGTGGTCCAACTTCTTCCAGGTTGCAGACTGCCCAATTTCTTGCAGTGCTGTCATGGAGTAGAAGGATGAGCAGGCTCCCTGGGTTGTTTGTTTTGTTTTTGTTTTTTTTTAATGAGAGAGAATATAAGAGGGGAGAGGTCAGAGGTCAGAGCAGGGAGTCCGGTGTGGGACTTGATCCCACAACTCCAGGATCATGACCTGAGCCGAAGGCTCAACTGAGCCACCCATTTTCAGCATATGAATATTTTTGAGGACACAAAATTTAGACTTTAGTGCTCTTGCAACAGTGCCCTGCTTTTTCCTGGGAGGCCCTCCCAAATTCCATGTGTGGTAAGACAGTGAATACCAGCCCTGGTAGGGCACCTGGGTCAGGCTGGATCATCAGAGTACCATTTCCCTCTGAACACAGACATGAGGAATTTGGGGGCTCTGATACAAGAGTGCCAGAGTTCTTTCCAGAAGCGTCAGACCAAGTTGAGGAATAGGTTCCTCCCCATGTGGTTTACCTGGGACTCTGTTGGCCTGATACAGCTCTCTCTCCCAGCTGCCTGGAGAAAGCCCGACCACATGGAGAGAGAAGGAAGTCAACCCACAGATAGGCAGAGTCAAGAAATGGAGAGTCAGAGAGCCTAGAACACCACCATTTAAGCCTTGGAACCAGCCATGTCTGAAGCCATCAATTGCTGGACTATCTGGTTACGGGAGCCAAAACATTCCCTTGAAAGTTAAGCCACGTGAGCTTGGGCTTCTGTTACTGGCAATGAAAGAGTCCTAGCTAGGGGCGCCTGGGTGGCTCAGCGGGTTAAAGCCTCTGCCTTCGGCTCAGGTCATGATCCCAGGGTCCTGGGATCGAGCCCTACATCGGGCTCTCTGCTCAGCAGGGAGCCTGCTTCCTCCTCTCTCTCTGCCTGCCTCTGTGCCTACTTGTGATCTCGATCTCTCTGTGTTAAATAAATAAAATAAAATCTTTAAAAAAAAAAAAAAAAGAAAGAGTCCTAGCTAATACAAGCAAATCTAGAAGGATTATACGACGTCTACTATACCAATAGAAGATTGAATGGATTCACATTGGAGTGGATATTCAGACATGATATAGACTTATAATCAGAAATATAATAGGTCCAAAGCTCCACACACGAGAGTGTTAACTGAACTAGCTCTGGCCCAAAAGATATAGACAAAAATCTATTGGATCAGGATTTGGGGGAAGCTTTTGTTTTTCTGGTATAAGGGCAAGACTCAGCTGCCATGCGTCCTTTGCCCATTTTCTTCCCCTTCTTCTTGCCCGAGATGCAGACATAATGTTTTAGGGATGCAGTAGGCACCTTGAGAACATGAGTGTGAAAGCCTCATGTTAGGGATGGAAGAGCTAGAGATGGAAGGAGTTTATTTCCTGATATCTCTGGAAGCTATTGTTTGTGCCTGTCCAGGCCTGCCTCCCTCTTGACCTCCTGATACACGAGAAATTATCTCAATTTTGTTGAGCAACTATAGTTGGGTTTCTGATACATGCAGCCAAATGCAACCCTAACTTATATAATGTCTTCCACCTGTTGTATCTAACTTATATAATGTCTTTTACCTGTTATATTCAAGCAAAGGTCACGGACTTTTGGGCTAGGTCCAAGTCCATCAGTGGCTCACAATACCATGTTTCACCTTGGACCAATGTCATTCTTCAGATGAGAAACCTGAGTCCCTGGATTCGTTTCCCATTGCTACTGTAACAAATTGCCACAAATGTAGTAGTTACATTGTAGTAGATAATTAAACAACACAACTTTATTATCTTACAGTTCTAGAGACAAGAAACCCTAAAGTCAGGGTGTTGGGGGCTGAATTCCTTCTGGAGGCTTCAGAGGAGAATCCATTTCTTTTCCTTTTCTAGCTTCTAAAGGCTGCTTGCATTTCTTGGCTCACAGCCCCCTTCAAATTCAAGGCCAGCCGTGCAGCATTTTTGAATATCTCTCTCTCTCTCCCTCCCTCCCTTCCTATCTCTTTCTATTCCTCCCTCCCTCTTTCTCTCTCAGCTCAGCTTCTGTTGTCATGTCCCCTTCTCTGACCCTGACTCTCCTGTTTCCCTCTTTCCCTTATGAGGACTCTCGTGATCACACTGAGACTATTTGGATCATCTAGGATAACCACCCATGTCAAGATCCTTAGCTTAATTCCACTTGCAAATTTACTTGTACCGGGTAAGGTAGTATATTCACGGGCTCCGGAGAGAAGGATGTGGACAGCTTCTAGGAACATTGTTTTGTCTACCATAATCCTAGATATTGAAAGTGATTTGCCCAAGGTCATACATGGCCAATAGAAGAGGGAGAACCATGGGTAGGCTCCCCACCACTGACAGAAATGTCCTTGCTTCTCCTCCTTGGCAGGAAGCTGCAGGCCAGCCATTCTTCAAGGTCCATTTCAGGCTGTCCCTCAGCTCAGAAACCGTTGCTGCCTTCTGTGGTTAACAGAGCCCATCCTCTTGGCTGTGTCTATGTCACTCATTGGCACTTGGCACACATTTGGTCAGCAATCTTCAAAGTGTACATCTTGTTTTCTGCAGTCTTGACTCAAAGGCAAAGATCACACCCTAGACTTTTTTGCATTCCTGGACCCCTGAGCCCACAGAGTACACAGTTCAATATGTGTATACAGAGCACAGCGTTCATGGCAGATTATCCAGATCGACTCACTCAGCTCCTGTACCACAGAATCTGGACAGCTAAAAACTGCATTTCCCAGAGTCCCTTGCAGGTTGGACTAGGTTCCACCAGGCTGGACATGGTGAGAGCAAGGTAAGTGGTAGCCACAGGTGGAGAGAATCCTTCAGGGGTACGGTGGTGGGTGGATTTGGTTTTTGGGGGCCTGTACTGTCAGGTCCCTGGTGACTTGGGAGCCAAGTACCCCAATGGAACAATGCAATGGGCATTTCTCAGAGCTGCATGGTGCTTGAGCTTGGTTCTCCGGTTCCCATGGACATCTGTAAGCTTCTTACTGCCTGGTGTAAACATAACCCTTTAGTTGGTGTGGTTTCTATTTTTTGCAGCTAAGACCCATGGCTAATATTCTTTTTTTTTTTTTTTTTAGGTCTAATATTCTTTTCTCCCTCAGCCAGATTGTAAATTCCCAAAGGGCAGGAAGTACATTTTACATTCCTCCTATAAAATCAAGAGTACATAGTTCCCCAGTAAACTTAGCAACACAGTATGCACAATTTATTGAACTGAGTTAAAATTCTAAGATTCTGACAAATTCTATATCCTGTCTGTGTCTGAAGAACCTAAAATGGCCATTTTTTTAAAAAAAGATTTTATTTATTTGACAGAGATACAGCAAGAGAGGGAACACAAGCAGGTAGAGTGGGAGAGGGAGAAGCAGGATTCCCACCAAGCAGAGAGCCTGATGTGGGGCTCGATCCCAGGACCCTGGGATCATGACCTGAGCTGAAGGCAGATGCTTAATGACTGAAGCACTCAGGCGCCCCTAAAATTGCCATTCTAATGTGGTCTTGTTTTTTTGTTTTTTTTTTTTTTTAAGATTTTATTTATTTATTTGATAGACAGAGATCACAAGTAGACAGAGAGGCAGAGAGAGAGAGGAGGAAGCAGGCTGTCCGCAGAGCAGAGAGCCCGATGCGGGGCTCGATCCCAGGACCCTGGGATCATGACCTGAGCCGAAGGCAGCGGCTTTAACCCACTGAGCCACCCAGGCGCCCCTGTGGTCTTGTTTTGATGCCTTAAAGCTAAGTCAGGCCTGAAGGAGTCTGATTTTTTTCAAATGTCTTTCTTTTTTTAATTTAAAGATTCTTATTTATTATTTGAGAGAGATCGCTAGTGAGCAGGAGCACAAGTGTGCGTGGGGAGGGGCAGAGGGAGAGACACAAGCAGGACCCCCCTGAGCGGGAAGCCCCACGAGGGGCTCCATCCCAGGACCCCAGGATCATGACCTGAGCCAAATGCAGACGCCTAACTGACTGAGCCACCCAGGTACCCCTCAAGTTTCAACACTTGGAAAGGTCAGGTGGGCAGTCAAGGAAACTTCCCTTTTCCTATCAATTTCTATTTATTGCAAAAATGAGGTAACATTAAATGCATTGTAACAATTCATCCAAAATGTCACTGACCTAACACACTGCAATGTTTCCATTTTCTTCCCAGCCTTATTCCTATCATCCTTAATTTTGCAGGGCTGTGGTCTACTTTACTGCCTGGTAATGTAAAATTTACTGGTCTGGTGGTCTGCTTTCTCATGTGTTGTAACACAGGCAGTTTCCATGTTGTTACCTAGTTTTCACTTTTGGTGGCATATTTCTTTCTGCAGCCATGTTACACTTGTTTGCACACTGACTTTTCTTCCGGCTTGTTCTGGCGTGATAGCTTACACTGCCCTTACCGTCTTTAGAATCACTTCCCCGGCGCGGGATTATCAGGCCAATTGGCCCAACTATCGCCATTGCTTTTAGGGCAAAAAGATGAGGACACCAAGGAAGTACCGATCTCTTTAATGCTTGCTACCTCTACAGGTGCCTCCTTACTTGATTTGCCTTATTTTAGTTTTTAGGGAGATTGACTATTTCCCAGGGGCTTAATGTTTTGCTTTTTCCTGCCTCTTGTCCACTGAGCTCTCCTGGGGAGATGGCTCCCATTTCCGGGGCGTGTGACCCGGGAACGGAAAGGCGGCACCCGAGGACCCGGGTTTGCGCCCCTAGGTTCCGGGTTTGCACCCGGCCCGCCCCGCCGGCCCCGCCCCGCCGGCCTGCACAGCCCAGGACTACACTTCCCAGGCGCCCCTGCGCGGCGAGCCCGGCCGCCCTTCCCCGCCGGGGGCTGGGATGCGTAGCCTGAGGTGCACGGCAGAGCGCGATGGCCTCGTGGGGCGAGCGGCTGGCGGGCGTGCGCGGGGTGCTGCTCGACATCTCGGGCGTGCTGTACGATGGCAGTGAGGACGGCGGCGTGCCGATCCCTGGCTCCGTGGAGGCGGTAGCGAGGTGAGTGCGTCGCGCTAGCCGCGCTGGGCGCGAAGCTCGGCGCTCAGCCGGGTCCCACCGGCGGTTTCTGGCCGCTGCCGGGGGCGGGGCGGGGCGGGGCGGGGCTGCGGCTCTGGCCCCGCCCCCCGTGCTGGGACCCGCCCCGCCCCCCACCCTGGCTGGACCCCACCGCCCCAACCCCCAGCTTCCCTGTCCCACCTGGCAGCCCCTGACTTCCTGCGGCAGCTGAGCGCTTGGGATCGGGCTGGGCGGAATTGCAATGTGCTGTAAGGGCACCGTCCACGCGTATTTCCAAGACTTAGTGACAAAAACGGAAAGAGCTTGCTTTATAGGGATTACATGTTGAAGTGATAATAATTTGATTAGGTTAAGTAAGATATATTAGATTCCACCTGTTTTTTACTTTTGTTAATGTAGTTACCAGAAAACTTTATGTGCTGGCATCATTTGTTGGCGGGGAGGGGAGGAGGAGGGCATCTTGCCCACCAAATCTTGTGCACAGAAGACCACACAAGGACCACGGTTGGCACCATTGGACTCTCCGCTTTGTAATTGCCATTGGCACGACAGGCCAGTGCTGCCCTGATTTTGATGGGCAGCCAGGAAGTGCTAATTGCCCAGGACTTGGCTTCCTAGACTCACTGATGGGAGGACCCTGGGTGAGTGGCCTGACCTCACTAGGATTCAGTTTACCTACCTGTAGCTGGCAGTTAAGTGAGCCTCTTGGTCCTTCTCAGGGAGCCCCCCCCACCGGTCTGTACAGGAGCCAAACTGTCCTGTATAGCAAAGTTGGAGGTGTTTGAGAGACCAGGAACTCAGAAAAGGGGTACATGGCCACAAGGAGAACATGTGAAGGGCAGCCCAGTCCTAGGAGACTCCTGAGGGCCCCGGGAGCCTCATTTCCTGAAGTCCAGGTTTAAGTTCTTCCCTTTGCCTTAGTCTCTATTTACTCTAAGGTTTCAGATGAACTCTGTCATAAATAAGAACATTATGCGTTGGCATCTTTTTTTTATTCATTCATTTTTTTTTAAAGATTTTATTTATTTATTTGACAGACAGATCACAAGTAGGCAGAGAGGCAGGCTGGGGTGGGGAGATGCAGGCTCCTTGCAGAGCAGAGAGCCCGATGCTGGGCTCATCCCAGCACCCCGGGACCATGACCTGAGCCAAAGGCAGAGGCTTCAACCCACTGAGCCACCCAGGCACCCCATAGTTCATTCATTTTTTTTTTAGTTCTTTTTTTTAGTTCATTCATTTTTATTGCCAACTAGAATTACATCATATCAGTACATATATGCGTTGGCATCTTATGAAACCAAGAACATTATGGGAATGCAGCAGAGGGCACTGGCTGTGTTTTGGGGTTACGTTTACCTAGTGTGGAGAAGCACGAGGCCACAGTTTCAGGGCCGTGACTGAGGCAGACAAGTCTTCACGGGGCTCATGTCTGTAAGGGAAATGGACAGTAAACTTGGATGCAGACAAGTAAACGTTAAGATTGGCTGAAAAAGTGACAGAGGGGAAGTTGGACTTCTCTGAGGAGAGGGCATTGGACCCAACCAGAGGGTACACAGGGCCATCTGGGCAAGGGGCGGAGGAAGTGCATTCCAGCTAGAGGGAACAGCAGCTGCAAAGGCCTAGCCGCAGAAGAGAGCTTGGCACGTTCATGTTCAGGGAACCAAAGAGAGGGAGCATGGCTACAGCAGGGACCTGTCGCAAAGGGGAGCCTGGATTTTATCCTGAGTGCAGTGGGAAGTCACTGAAGATTTCAGGCAGGAGTGTCATGTGATCTGATTTGTTTTAAAGAACTTGAAATGTAAAAGGTGAAACTGTATAAGTTCCAAACGACAGAGATTTCCTTTGAAATCTTGGCGTAGAGGACCTTTGTAATTGTGCCCCAAATCTAGAAATCAACAGATTTCTAGATTTCTAGAAAAAAAAAATCAACAGCCTAATAAAAAATGCACAAAAGACATAAACAGTTAGTTCACAAGGAAGAAAAAGCAAATGACCCCTAAGCATAGGAAAGATGTTCAGCCTTACTTAGATAAGAGAAATGCAAATCAAAACTGTGCCGAGGTGCCTTTTTTCATCAATATGAGAAAACTGGCAAAAATGCACAACTTTGAGGGGTGCCTGGGTGGCTCAGTCATTAACCATCTGCCTTCCGCTCAAGTCATGATCCCAGGATCCTGGGGTCAAGTCCCGCATCAGGTTCCCTGCTCAGCGGGAAGCCTGCTTCTCCCTCTCCCACTCCCCCTGCTCGTGTTCCCTCTCTCACTGTGTCTCTGTCTGTCAAATAAATAAAATCTTAAAAAAAAAAAAAAGCACAACTTTGAGCATATATTCTCAGGATGAGTGTTTGTGGAGACACACCCTGTCCTCCGTTGCTTGTGGAAGATCCATTTGGCATTATCTCTCACCAGTCCCACTTCTGGAAATTACCTTGCCTCATGCATGAGAAAGGACCTCAGTGCAAGGTCATTCATGAAAGTAAGTTTTGAAATAGGAAAACAGTGGAAAGAGCTCAGATAGCCACCAATAGGGGAGTATCATGGTCCATCCATCCATGCAAGGGAATACCATGCAGCATGAAGGGAGTGAGTGTGCCCGTCACATAGACGCATTGTCAGTGAAGACAGCAAAGCACAGAACCAGCTGCGTGGTGTCTGTCTTTTGGGTGGAAAAGGCAGAAATGCAGGCCAGTGTTCCTGCTGCTGTGTTTGCTTAAGGAAGCTGGGGGGAGAGCTTCACTGTTTGAGGAGCTGGGGACGGACAACTGGGGAACGCTGGGTGGTTGCTTCTTCACTGTATACGGCTTTGTGTATTAACTTTTTTTAATGTTTTTTTGAGCCGTGTGAATTTATCTCCCATTTGAGATTTTGAATTGCAAGTAATCTGTCAATTATATGTCAGTAAAGCTGGAAAAAAGGTACCGCCCCTCCACCCCAATTTACAAGTATTTTAAGATCGCTCTAGTTGCTCTAGTGGAGAATGTCCAGATGCTCTTGTCAAGAGAGAAAGCAGGGGAAGCAGTTAGGAGACCATTGTGTGGTCCAGAAAGAGATGGTGGGGCAAGAACCAGGGAGGTGGCAAGAAGGGAGTGAATGAAAGAGTTGTTTTGGAAGTAGGACCAAGAGGGCCTGCCGACGAGGGAGAAGAGGAAGTAAAGAACGGCTCCCATTGTCAGACTCGAGCACCTGAAAGTATGGAGAGGGTGGGAAGGGGGTTCAGGGCAGGTGCTCTGATAGTTCGTGATATATGTATGTCAAGTTCTTGGCCCAGTGCTAGATGCAGGATAGACCCGTGACAGCACCCTATGCATACGTGCATACATTTATTTAAGTTCTGGAATTTTTTATTGAGGTATAATTAACGTGCAATCTCGTATGAAGCCGCCATCAGTCACCAGACAACATCGTTACAACATTATTGACGATATTCCCTGTATTTCTGGGCAGGTGAGGCCGCTCTCGGCTGCTTGCTCTGTGCCCGGTATCCGTGCTTTCCTCTCACTGTCTTGTGTGGTCCCCCTGACAGTCTGGGGTGGAGGGCGCTGTGCCTCCCCTTTACCACGGGAAGCCCTGCAGCTTGGGGCTTGCCAGGGCCTCCGCTGGGACGGCCCAAGGACCATGGGGACCCAAGTCGGCCTGACTGCCAGCCGCTGTGCCCGAGCCATACTTGGAGTCCTTTGTGGGAGGAGCGGGTATTGAGAAAGGGCAGCGGCTTCCAGCAGCCCGTCCTGAGGAACGCAGGCCCAGCTGACACAGACCTGTCCCTGTCCAACAGATGCGTGTGCCCATCGCAGGGCGTGGCAGTAAGGAGGGGTCCCGGCCTGTTCACCTCTGTGGGTTCTGCACTGGCGCCTTTCCACTTGAGCTTGGTGGCCCCTTATCCACTGCCTTGCCCACTTTATCCCGTTGCTGCCAGTTGCAGACTCCTGGGTAGTGTTTTCACTGATAAGCCTCTTTGTGGCCAAGCGCCCGCCGAGCCTGGGCCCACCCACACCCCGGTGCACTCTGGGTGTCTGGACATCTTTTCCTCTTGGGCTCTTCTGCTCGGCATCCAGGGGCCCACTGATCACACCCAAGCCTTCCTTGTGGGTAGCCGTGGGCAGGCACAAAGCCCAGGGCTCAGATGCTCAGTGGTAGTGAGTGTGGTGCTGGAAGGTTCCCCCTGCTTTTGGAGTTTTCCATGGGGATGTTTCACATATGCTGCATGTCCCTGTTTTGTAGCGCCCGAGCCGAGCGTGGACTCTCCCAGGAACCTTTTATGGAACAGGCCTGCTTCTCAGGGTGAAGGACGCTGTGCCATGTGTGTTTGGCTGCTTTCTGTAGTGTTTGTAGCCACTAGAGGGGTTTCTTTACAACCTGCACTGGGTGGCCTCCTTGATATGCGAGGCTCGCGTTGATGTCCAGGGAGCTCAGTGGAAGTCCCTGGGGTGAGAGCAGCTGCAGAGGGACAGGCATGATGGGGAGGAGACGAGGTCCCCCAGGACCGGTCAGCCCACAGCAGCCCCCCAGCACCACAGGCTCCCAGCAGCACCATCATTTGAGGAACCCAAGAGGTGGCGGCTCACTACTCTTCTTCCTAGACTTTTTGCAGTGACATGTTTGTCCCCAGGCTTTCTAAAAGGTTCACCAGCGACTGAGGGAGGCCTGCCGGGTCCCAGCTGGGTGCTTGCCTGCATAGCTGCTTTCCCAGCCCGCCCCCGGCTGGGGATTTCGGGGGGGCCCCTTTGCAAAGGGACGGAGGACCAGAGATTTAGCAACCGGCCAATGTGGATGAGGTGGCTGGGCCAGGCTAACCCCCCCGGGTTCCTGTGACTCCCAGGCCTCCGTGTCCCTCTCAGCACCATGCTGCCTTTTGGTACGGGCGTTTGCTCCTTTGCTCACTCCCAGCCGACAAGTGTCTGCCGGGCACCTCTAAACTCTCAAGACCCTCAGCTGGGAAAGAGGCAGAGGGACATCCCAGCCCTCGTGAGGCTGAGGGTCCGGTTGGGAGGCTCAGTGTAAAGGGCGCCTGGGAGGGCCCACATCCGATGAGGGGAGACCCGGCCGGCAGGAAGCTGGGGAGCTGGGGTGGGGGAGCCTCGTGGGTCTGCTGCGGTGCGCTGGGATCTGCAGATGTCTTCTGGGGCAGGAGTGTCCCAAAGGCCCAGGCCTCGGAGGCCACGCTGGCTCCTTCCTGGAGCTGCTGGGGATAGTGCTGCCGAGCTCTCTTACCGCTCTAGGATTTCTGGGCGGGCGTGGTAACGGGACATCTGTAACCAGCCCGGGGTGCCCCCAACGGGTCCTTTATTGGAGCCCATTCCTTGGGCATTTGGGCTCTCCAAGGGGAGCCATTCAGAGGCAGGGCCGGGCCCAGCGGGGGCTGCAGGGGCTGGCCCAGGGGCTGGCCCGCACAAAGGAGAGCCCCGGAGGCATCTGCATGTGAAAGGCAGGTGGGCATTTACTGCATCCTGTCCCAGGCCACTAAAGCACAGCTGCTCGGCCCAGCCCTTTTGTGGCCGGCGGAAGGGAGCAGGCCTGAGCCCAGAGCCGCTTCATAAAGCAATTCCCACTCAGGGCCGCCAGACCCACAGCCCATCCTTCCAGGTGGGGCCTTTCAAGCCCCAGGGTGTCCCGGAAGCCCTGGGACCCTGTTGACACCGAGGCCCCTCCCAGCAGGTTTTTGAGGCGACGGACGGGGACAGGGGCACCTTGTCCGAAGGCGCCAGCCTGCAGACCTTAGGACCAACCCCTCCGTCCCTCCCCTCCTAGGTGCTGGGCTGCCGGGGCTGAGCATCTGGGCCTAGGAGTGGCGATACTAAGAGCTGGTAGGGACTGAGGGACAGCTGGGGCCTCACCTGTGGGGGCCTCCTCCCATCACCTGCCAGAGGAGGCCCTTTGGGGATATTGGAGGCGGGCGGCTGCGTGTTTGAGCTTGTCAAGGCCAGCAGGAGCTTTCCTCACTCAGTCCCGACCTGGGACAAGGTGTGTTTTGACAAGATCACCCTGCGGCGTACCTGCTGCCATTTCGGGGTTGGGGGGGGCTTCCTCCTTGTAAACAGTCCTGACTAGGGCATGAAGGTGCAGAGTAGAGTCCAGACCCCTCAGTCACCAGGCCTGGCCCATGCATTCCCCCAGGGTGGGAACAACCCCACCCCTTCCTCTCCATTCTCCCAAAATCACAGAAGACTAGAAGGCCCAGTGCCTCCCTTTCCTGACATGGCATCCTCCTCGCCCCCTGCCCCACACCCCTGCCTCCTCTGCCCTGGTGCTCGCAGGTCACTGGGGGCTGAGTCCCTGCAGATCCTGAGCCAGAACTTTCCAATCTTATGTAGCCTCAGAGCATTTATTCCCCAAAGAAATCCGCGGTAGGAACCGCCCCATTAAAAAAAAAAATAAATAAGAGAACAGTGTTTGACAAATGTATATTTTCTCTCTTCAAATCTATAATTGATGATGAAGTCAGTCAGTGAAAATGATCAAAGTATTTTGATGAATAACAATATTCGAGTCAGGGCCAGTGGACAGCCCAACAGTTTATTTTATTTTTTTATTTTATTTTATTTATTAATTTTATTTATTTTATAAATAAAAATAAATTTTTTTTATTTATTTATTTTTTAAAGATTTTATTTATTTATTTGTCAGAGAGAGAGGGAGAGAGAAGGAGCACAGGCAGACAGAGAGGCAGGCAGAGGCAGAGGGAGAAGCAGGTTCCCCGCTGAGCAAGGAGCCCGATGTGGGACTCAATCCCAGGACGCTGGGATCATGACCTGAGCCGAAGGCAGCTGCTTAACCAACTGAGCCACCCAGGCGTCCCAAATTTTATTTTATTTATTTATTTAAAAGTTTTTTTTTATTTATTTGACACAGAAAGCCAGCAGGAAAGAGAGAGCAAGCACAAGGAGGGGGAGTGGCAAGGAGGAGAGAAGCAGGCTCCCTGCTGAGCAGGGAACCGGATGGGGGCTCCATCCCACAACCCTGAGATTATGACGTGAGCTGAAGACAGAGGCTTAACTGACTCAGCCCCCCAGACGCCCCAGTTTATTTTTTAAAGATTTTATCTATTTATGTGTGAGAGAGAGGACCAGCAGGGGGAGGAGCAGAGGGAGAAGGAGAGGGAGAAGCAAGTTCCCCACTGAGCAGCACACCTGGTGTGGGGCTCGATCCCATGACCCTGGGACCATGACCTGAGCCCAAGTCAGACACTTAACTCACTGAGTCAGCCAGGCCCCGCGACAGCGCCACAGTTCCTATGTTCATGCCTCTGTGGGAGTGGCTGGGAAATAAGGGGCACGTCTATCAGGACAAGAGGAGGTAATAGATTGTGGTTCACCCAGACCATGATTCTGCCGCTGCTTGTTGTTGACTTTAGTTTATGTCACATAAATGTTGTATGTGGTCAGTAAAACGTGTTCTAGAATAATGTGTATGAAATGCCATTTTTGTCCAGAAAGATAAAGGAGGCCCGACAATCCGCACAGATTGGAGGGAGAGCAGTAGAGCTGTGCACCTGAACCGCACGGAGGGAAACTGAGGCATGTTGGGTGGGGGCACGAGGCCGCACAGGACGAGAGCTGTTTCTCGGGTTCCCATCTCCGCACAGGTGGGCAGGGTCACCGTATGGAAATCAAGGGCAGCCGGGCTGGTGGTTCTGGAACAGAGTTAATGGTTTTTACCCCAGCAGTGCTGCCTCTGGTAGGAAGCCCCTGAGATTAGGAGGGCATTGTGGCTTGGGTTACTCAGGAGGCCTACAAAAGGAGTCGTGAACACTGCCCCCTGCCCTGTGTTGCCCTTAGCACCCCAAGGATGTATGGAGAAGCCATACTGGCAAACCCAGCCTCGGCCCTGCCAGGGCAATTTGCCATGACCATGAGGCCGACAGGATGTGTAGAGAAGGAACCAGGGACTCAGCATGGCTTGAGGATGCCTCACTGAGAGGGAGAGTGGGGGCCGGAGTGCTCCCCAGAGCAGGTACCACTTCCTACCTGTCACCTAAAGGAACGCAGGTGTCGGCCCTTGTAGGTGAGGGCCTGGGTTTTGAGTCCCAACTCTGTCCTGTCATTGTGATGGAATCTTGGGCAGGTTTGACAGCCTTTTTGTGCCTAGTGTCCCATGTGCATCACTGGGGGGTAAGTTAAGTGGGATATTTTCTCTTAAACCACCGTTTTACTTGTGCTACCTCTAGGAGCTAAAGGAGCGTTTTGTGGCTTGAATGGTCAGATGATGGGGAAGAGGTGGTTCTTTTGCAAATAGGAAAAGTCTTTCTGTTGTTGAACTTGGTGCTGATTCCACCCGAAATCACTCAGCTGGGCCCAGGTTGTGTTTCTCACATTTGCATATGTTTTCGTGAGGCCGGTTCATAATAAAGGGTTCTCTTCTGTGCTCTGGTCCTGGGTGAGGCACCCAGCCCCTCTGAACCCTAGGTCCTCATCTGTAAATGCGGACAGAGACCCGTCTCCCAGATTGTCTTGAGAAGTCACTGTGAGCCTGTGGGTGGTGCCCTGGGCAGCTGGGAGAGGCGCTGGCAGCCAGTCCCTGGGAGCTGTCGCGGCTATTGTTGGGGTTCCCTTTGTCCCGGGTGCCCCAGGATGTTTGCCCCAGCCTCCCTTCGCTGGACTGAACGTTGCCCTCTTTTCTTAACGGTGCTCTCTGGGCTCCCTACCTCCTGGCCCCAGTTCATGGGGCCACGTGCAGACCGCCTGCCTCCAAGGCCCCGATGTCCCCAGCCCAGGCTTGCCAGACACATAAATGTTGTGGTTGGTACCGTCAGTCCACACTGGCATTTTCCGAGTCTTTGCGGCACGCTAGGTGCTTTTTCCTTTTTTTTTTTTTTTAAAAGATTTTATTTATTTATTTGACAGGGATCACACAAGTAGGCAGAGAGGCAGGCAGAGAGGGGAGGAGAGAAGCAGGCTCCCTGCTGAGCAGAGAGCCCCACGCGGGGACTCGATCCCAGGACCCTGGGATCATGACCCGAGCCGAAGGCAGCAGCTTAACCCACGGAGCCACCCAGGCATCCCACGCTAGGTGCTTCTGATACGGTTTGTAAGTATCGCCTTTGCAACAGCCCTGTCCTGCTGGTAGTGTCCCGTCTTACAGATTTGCAAACCAAGGTAGGAGAGTCAGGTCAGAAGCCTCAGCCACACAGTCAGAGGTGGTGGAGGTGCAGTAAGCGTGTCGCTTTCTGAGTCAGGCTGCCCCCTCCTGTCCCCTCGCCCTGGGTGTGCCTGGCCTCTGCCCCCTGCTGCTCCTGGCCCAGACCAGCCTGTGATGGCTGGTGACTGGCTCTTCAGGGTTGGAGAGTGGTCCGAAGAACCCCCAGCGCCTCAACACACGCCCTCAGGCACCTTGCATCCCCCTGCACCCCAGTCTCCTGCTGTGAAATGCCGTTGGTGGAATGCTGTTGAAGCTTTCCTCTGGTTTCTAGATTCCCTGCACTTG